>JAQZBX010017755.1:16922-35372 GCA_029593785.1 Cabassous unicinctus | reverse complement strand
AAAAAATATTTCAATAAAGTAGTTTTCATTCATATTGTTGGATTCTTTGTATGTTGTTTGAATGTTGGTTCATATTTTCAGGGCTGAGAAATGCTTTGAAAATGTCCTCTCATTTTTTTTAAGGAGGTACCAGGGATTGAAACTGTGACCTCATACATGGGAAGCAGGTGCTCAAATCATTTCGCTATACTTGCTCCCTAGTCATCTCCTTATTTTTTCCATATATATCAGGAACTACCCTAATCATCTGTTTGTACTCCTCCATTGGTTTATTGATTTTCTAATTTTTCATTTTTTCTTTTTATATCTCTATTCAATTTCATGGAGAATCATATATAAAATCTTTAAAAGCATTAGAGCAATAATTTATTTCAGGCATATTTAAATTTTCAGTAGAACTTTTTTGTTCACTGGGTTTTTATGAAATACATAATTTTTATTTTGTGGCTTTAGTACCTCTTTAAATGAATAAATAAAGATGTTTATTTAAAAGAATAAATGAAGATATTGCTTTATATATATAGTTTCTACATTTCTCTTTTCCTTCTCCATCAATTTTTGTTGTGTGAATGTATTTATATCTCTCTCTTTCATGATGGAGGCTTCCTATAAATTCTTTTAATCACTGTACCTAGAATAATAATTCATTAAAAGGGTGATTGGCTCAACACTTTTATTTCTGAGTCACACAAACTTTTGAAAAATATGTTTTTACTCAGAAACTACAGGGAATCCCATGCTCCCCACCGCCCACACCCCCAAAAACACCCCACACAGCCATTCCCCATCCATTTATGTACTCTAAAGCTTCTTTAAAAATAAAAAAAATTATGAAAAAATGTTTTTGTGCACACATACTCAAAGATATAAGTTGGAGAAGGGACCTTAAAATATTTAAATGTTATATTCTCATACTTGTGGATGCCTGATCAGAGTCATGAAGGCTGCAATGTATGTGCCTTACGAAGGATCTGGTGAAGTGTCTGTCCTATCAGTAGCAAGCACTTGAGTTAGATTATAAAGGACAAGTTATGGAAGAATCTGAAGTCAAGAATATGAACTTCTTCTGATGATAGTAGGCAACTAATACTCGTACATTTCTGACCAAAGGCAAATACTGATAAGTGATTTTTACATGTCATGTTGGACACAGTGATTTCAAGAAGTGTATCTGGCTTCTCAACATAAGAAAAATTGTTGTAGTCACTTATGTATGTTGAGGGGATGTGAAAATATTAAAATCCTGAATATAGAAAAAAATTACCCTCTTGTACAACTAAATATTCATATAATGGACCAATCATTTATTCATTCAAGCTGATTTCCAATTTGTATATATTGTGCTTAAGTATGCTTGAATCTTCTTGATACATGAATTCATAAGGGGCAGAGAATCATCCATATACTCTTAAATTAGTATTCAATATTTCATTTTATTATTTATTAAACAAAATATTTTGGAAATCAATGATTTTCATATTAACTCATAGTTTTGTAAAATGAAATGAGGTTTATTGTTTAAAATAGTTATATTTGGTTATTCAGTTATAAAGCTATTTATTTTCCTAGAAAATCTGAATTTGGACTAAAATAAAAAATGAAAAAAAAAAACAACAGAAACTATTTAAACTGTTCACTATACATTAATAACCTTGCATATACTGGTCTATTTCTTAAGGATAAACCCATGAATAGCCCATGGAGTATTATAATCAAACATCAACTGATTTCTTCTTATTGGGGTTGTTTCCACCAACAAAATTTGGCCTGTTCCTCTTCACCCTCAGCATTCTCATTTTCCTAATGACTCTGATTGGCAACCTCTCCATGATCCTCCTCATCTTCTTGGATACCCATCTCCACACTTCCATGTATTTCCTATATAGTCAACTCTCCCTCGTGGACCTTAATTACATCTCCACCATTGTCCCCAAGATGGCTTTCAATTTCCTGATTGGAAACAAGTCTATCTCCTTCATTGGGGCTGTGGGGTTCAGAGTTTCTTCTTTTTGACGTTAGCAGTTTCTGAAGTTCTCCTCTTGACATCAATTACTTATTACTGTTACGTGGCTATTTGTTTTCCTCTACTCTGTTCCATATGTATGAGCAAACGAAGTTGTGTGCTGATGATCACAGTATCTTGGATAATGGGCTGAATCCATGCCTGTGTCACACTGCATATGCACGCCACATCCCTTATTGCCAGTCCAGGAACATCAATCATTTCTTTGAGATGTACCAGCCATGCTGACTCTGATGTGTATGGACAACTTGGTCTATAAGTACACAGTGTTTGTGAGCACTACTCTCTTCCTCATGATTCCTTTCATCATTATAGCATGCTCCTATGGCAGGTGCTCCTTGCTATTCATCACATGTAGTCAGGGGAAGGGAGGAAGAAGGCCTATTCAACATGTAGTACCCACCTCACTGTGGTGACTTTCTACTATGCACCTTTTGTTTACACCTATCTACACCCAAGATCCCTCAGATCTCCAAAAGAGGACAAGGCTTTGGCTGTCTTCTATACCATCCTCATCCCCATGCTCAACCCTATCATTTACAGCCTGAAAAATAAGGAGGTTATGGAGGCCTTGAAAAGAGTGACTAAGAGGATCTGTTCTGTTAAGAGGTGGACAAAGTTACTCCAAGGTGTAGGTCGATGAAAATTCAGCCATGTATAAAAATTAGAAAATTTCTATTCCAGGCTTAATGACCAGGAAATCATATTTTAAATGATTAAAAACTGACGTTGGAAAAAAGAAGTGTGTATTCTCATGTCATTATTTGTGTTTGCTTTGTATTTTATGCATCAATATAAAGTTCATATGTATTTCACAAACTTGTGTGCTAAAGGAATATTTTATTAATGTGGAGAAATTAAAATAGAAACTACTTAACTTGGAGTTATTATTCAGCATAACATTTCCATAATATTTTTAGTCAATCTTTCAATATCAGTAAATTAGTATAACAGAGCAATAATTATTTTAAGAGTTATTCTAATTTAAAACAAGAGAATATTTATTTCTATTTTTATGTGCTTTTAAAAGTGTGCACTAGCTTTTCTTCCAAAATTTCAGGTGGACTGACACATATAAGAATTAGATTGAGGGCTCTAATAGGATTAAAAGGCTTTATACCACTATTGAGAAAAATGAAAAGTCTGTATCTTCCTTGAAAGGGGAACTGGGTTTTTCTGGGTAAATGTTAAGGAAGTGATTTATTAATAGTTCTACTAAAAATTTAGTCAACTAGGCTTTAGATGAATTAGAATCAATCCAGGTGGTCCCTCATTTTTCTATTTGCAATGTTTTTAATGAGTGAGATACAGGAATATTAAAGAAGTTAGTTGTAGGCACAAAGCATAAGAAAGAGATGAGACATGGAAAAAGTAGAAATCATTCAATTTTCATTTTTATATAAAGCTGCAAAAACATATTACAACTCAATTTTTTACAGAAGCTATGAATGGAAGAATAATAGAGAGCCTATTGTCATGTAGAGATTGATTTGTGAAACACTGGGCAAGCATTAGTACCCCTGGGGCCTGGTAATCCAATGTGAACTAAAAGCTGGGTAGAAAAGCTGTCTTTCATTTCAGTAATGAGTACATATTGGTAGCAACAATATCGGCATTTCTGAATGATCTCATCCTCTCTTTAGTATCTCAAGTGAAATTTTTATTTCTGTATTTCCAGGATGAAGTCTTGGTGGAATCTGGTGATAACTTTGTTACCATGACTGTACAATCCCAGCATGATTCTCTGTTTATCTTATTTTTCTCTTTAAATACAGATAGACTTGCAGGTGATCTAATGAAAATTCATTTTAATGATGTCACTTTCCTTAGTGTTCTGTACAATTCTATCCAATATCTAAACCATTTCTGCATCTCCAGGATCAAGTCCAATCACACCCTACGTACCTTTCTTCTCTACATTCTACATTGAATGCATGTTTCTGAACAAGTGATGATCAGTTCAACCCCTCATGAATTACTCATAAATTATTAAAATTGTCTGTTTCTAAAACACATTACCCACTATTCACATACAGCTTTCTTTGGCTGGGCAATTTTTATTTCTCACATTTCTCAAGGCCAATTTCATATGCCATCTACATTAGGAAGCATTCTTGAACCTATATGTTCTACTGTATACTTCCTCTCTGCTCTCATAGATACCAATTATTTTTAATAATGAAGAACATTATCACATATTATTGTAATCATCTTGATTTTTAGTATTCCTTCCTGGACAATTAATTGTTAACCATCAATGGCCTGGTCCTTTCTTTTTCTTATGGCTACATCTTTCTTAACGACTGACTAACCTATGTGCAAAATGCTTGCTCCTCAAAGCATATGTTTGGGAATTCTTAACCCATTGTACCTCCTCATAATTATTAGAATCAACTTGCAAATTATGCACCAAAAAACATTGGTAGTTTGAATTAAATGTCATTGATCTGTATATTAATTTTTGAGAATTGAATTCTCTTCAATCTAGACTCAATTCTTTTCAAAGTACATCTCACCAAATTTTTGTGAATTTGTGAAGGACTGAACACTATAAAGTATTAAAGTGGTATGGGATTATATTCTTTTTTTTTATTTCAAAGGATTTGGTGTATAAATATTTGCATCCTCATTCTTGCCTCTTTAGATAATAGTTGTTTTTTTTTTTTTTTAAACAAAATGAATGGGTTATATGATATGCTGCATATCATACTTTGTCCTATGGTTTCTTGTGGGGAGGTGAAGGGCTTTCAGATCCCACATCTTTCATTAGTGGTTACGGTGATACAAGGATATTTCAGTATTCCTTCATTCCTTGTGATTTCTGAGATGAGATTTCTGGGGACTCACTCTAATTCTTTTACAAAACACATAGCCATCTTCATATGTCTATTCTCTTGTAGTCTTCCCATGAATTGGCGATAGCAGGATGATTCTGCCATGAGATCAAAACCAGTGGATTCAAAACCCCAAATCCATCTGGTAGTTTCTATCTAAGACCCCCACACCTGGCTTTGTGACCCCAAAATGAATACTTGTAAGATGGGTCTAAGATGTCTTTCTTTCAATATGAAAATTTTTTAAGCCATCTTCCCCTCATGAGCCTACCCTTTCCTTTGTAAAAGTATTAGCACAAATGTTATCATCCTCTAAATATGATGACATTATTACTATGCTGTGAATCTACTAAGCATGTGTGTACTTTGATGTTCAAATGCAGTGTTTTAATATCGACCAAAGAACACTTTTATCTTTCAAAAAATGCACATGTTTTTTATTTTTAAGCAATTTCAAGTAATTTTTAACTGACGTTTTAATATTAAAATATTTTTCAAAACCCTAAAAGAGACAAAGCAAAATTTTTAAAATAAATTTTCTTGATACATATTAATAAAGCATACAATTCATCCAAGGTTACAATCAATTTTAATCATCAAGTGGTGCATTCATCAATAATTATTAAAACATTTTCATTATTTCAAAAATAATAACAATAAACAACAACAACAAAAACAGACAAACAAACAAGAAAATTCCTCACCTCTCAATCTCTCTGTGCTTCCCCACGCTACATACATGGTATTTATGGCTATTCTATCCAAAATGCATAATAAATGCCTTTTAGTATAATCACAATGTTGTACATTCATCATCTTAAATTTTTAGAACAATTTCATTACTCCAAAAAGAGAGACTCCAAACCCCTTAGCATTCTTTTCTCAGACCTACATAACAACCAATCTCCTTTCATATTTTCAATTGATTTATATTTATGGTTTATATAAATGGAATCATACAATATGTAGCACTCTGAATCTGGTCTCCTTCAATTAGAATAATGTGTTTTTTTGTTTGATGTTAACATTGTGTAGTATTAACTTACATTTGTTCAACTTAAAGAAAAATGGTCTTATATAACCAATTCTACCCATATTCATACTTCACATACTATAATTTAGTTCATAATAGGGCAATCATCCAGTATTTTTCCTTTTGTGTCTGGCTTGCTTCACTCAATATAATGTCCTCCAGGAACAATCATGTTAACTTATAATTTGTGGCATCATTTCTTCTTACCAATGCATAATATTCCATCATGTGTATTCTCCACAATTTGTTTATCCATTCATCAGTTGATGGACACCAAAAAAGTGGGTGAACGTTTGCTTTTCTAACTGAAACATACCATTACTGCATTTCTTGGGATCTGTGGGGAAATTAAAAAAAATAAAGGTCTTATCTGCAATAACAATATATTATTACTTATTGTAACATATTATCCCATGAATTTGAATAAAAATCTCATTTTCATTACATATATTCATAATAAAAACATTTATTTTAATGCACATTACAAAAGAATGGAATAAAAATGTAAATATATGATATATAATAACTGAAAAAATTAAAGATAACTCAATTATGTGATATTTTTAAAATTTCAGGCAAGCTATAATTCACAAGCATATGTATATATGTGTATATATATACATCTTTTTAGTAAATTTAGTAAATTTATATTTTAATTTATTAAGTTTGTTGGCAAATATAAATAAAATGGGAAAATATTTTAGTATATGCACTCACATGATTACTATTCAAAAACAGATGCCATTATATAAAATGACTCCACAGAATGTCAGTGAAATATTAATATTAGAAAAATCTGAGCAAATGACTTGATCTTTAACTCCTGTGAAACTTGTAAGAAAAAATAATATCAGAACTCCTCATTAAATTTGGCCTCAGGACATTCAGTGTTATTAGTGACATAAGTTACATTGTCCAAGTCTTAGAGCACATTCCCAAGTGAAAAGAAATAAAATAATAATAGAATCAGTTTCCAGGTAAGTTAGCCCTGGACTGCTTGTTTCTGCTGACCTGCCTTGAAAGAAACTAAATTGGCAAGTACAGGCATGAGAGTTGAATAATTACTTTTGTTAAAAAATATTCAAAGTAATTTTTCCCAGAAAAATGATTTCATTCATGTGGTCACTGTAGGACCACTGTCAGCTCACAGGCCAGTGAGTTTGTTGAAGTGGGAATACATAAAAAAGTTAGCAATCCCAATTTTATTTTTATTTTCAGTCCTCACAAATGAAGAGGGATTCTTCTGCAAGTGCTTAACAAACTTTCATTAGAATGGATTAATAGGGCTTAATATAAAATATTATAATAAGCAATTGGTAAATTTTAGTTTCAAAAAAATAATTTTTGATTAAATAACACCAAAAACAAAATTTTATTTGGTGAAGTGCATTTTAAAGGAAACACATTTATATATGTTTTAAAATAAGAATAAAAGATATAAAAACAATTGGCTGTTTGAACATTTATACACACTTTTAACATGTGAAGCTTTTTTAAGATGCAAAATGGTATCATACGATTCTTGAAAGAATGGCAGTGATAATCTACAGTGAGTGAAATGATAGTGAATAGTACTGGAATTGGAAATATACCTCATGGTTGATATAGTACAGAAACTACTATATCTACAAGATGACATATAAAAAGAAATAATCTTGCTGATCCCTTATAATCAAAATGTATTAGATTAGGACATTTAAATTGAAGCACCATAGGAATTGGACTTCCTTTAAAGACTCCAAGAAAACATTTTTCTAAGATTATGTGTTATTACTCTTCCATCCTTTATTAGAGTTATGTTCTTGGAAAGAACAAGTGTGAATATGGTAAATCTGAGAGATATAAAGAAATAGATAAAGGAGAATATGTTCAAAAGAGTTCCTTTTAAAAATGAACACAATTATAATGGCACAAAGAAAATTTTCATATACATCATC
Organism: Cabassous unicinctus; assembly: GCA_029593785.1. Lineage (NCBI taxonomy): Eukaryota > Metazoa > Chordata > Mammalia > Cingulata > Chlamyphoridae > Cabassous > Cabassous unicinctus. The sequence continues at coordinate 27,545 of JAQZBX010017755.1, read as the reverse complement.
TACCATTTACCACCAATAGAGAATTTATATTTTAATAGCTTTAATTTTTTCCTTTCTTTCTTTTAATCATTTTTTTTTATTTTTGAGTACTTACAAAAATGTGAACCAATATTATATCACGATCATTACTTCAAAATATTTGTAGGCAAAGTTTGGTGATGCATTTAATAAAAAGTTAATATATGCTTATAAAGAAGTTAATAAAATATATGTAAGGTATACTAACTAGGAATCCAGCATATAAAGTCAATAATAATGTTTTAATCTATAAGATTTTGGTGATATCAAACTCAAGATATAGGGAAAGGGTTAAATGCAATTTAATCTTAGCACAAATCTTGATACATGTCAAAAGCCACCTAGTGGAGGTATTCAATGAACTTGGTTCAGGTTCAAGGCCTGCTTTTCTTGCTCCATAAGTAACCATTGACAGAATGTTTTATATCTGTTCTTTACACCTGGGTTTAATGTCTTTAATGCTGATGTCAAAATCACAAACGTTTTAGAGGAATTGAAAAATGAAAGTGGACACTTGAGGATCTGAGGGGAAGGAGAGGGAAAAATAGGCAAAATATGGGGATATTTTGAGGACATTGGAATTTTCCTGAATGACATTGCAAAGACAGATACAGGTCATTATATATCTTGTCATAACATACAAAATTGTGCAAAAGAGAGTTTCTAGTGTAATGTAAACTATAATCCACAATATATGTTGATCAATTGCAACAAACATACGACACTAATGAAGGATGTTGTTAATATTTGAATGTGTGAGAGTGGTGGTGAATGGGGCATATGTGAACCCCCTACATTTTAATGTAACATTTCTGTAACCTAAGTATCTTTAAAAACAAAAAATAAAAAAAATGTATTTAATAAATAAATGAAGTCAGGTAAAAATGTTTAGCAAATGATCTATTAAACTCTTATGTGTTTTATCACTGAGTAAAAGCTAAACAGATGAAAGCCTTGTGAAAATCACTTGACCATAGATGTGAGGGTCTATTTTTTTTTCTTAATTCAGTTTCACTTGTCAATCTGTCTTTTTGCTTAGATGAGAAGGAAAAATTTCTAGAAACACACTAACAAACAACATTTACCTTACAAGAAATATAAGACCTCAACAAACAAATCACACTGAAAGATCGAAACAGTCATCAGAAACCTCCCAAAGATGAAATGCCCAGGACCAGCTGGCTTCACAAGTGAATTCTAGCAAATATTCAAAGATGACATAATACCAATCTTGCTCAAGCTCTTCTAAAAGGATAAACAGGAAAGAACGATACCAAACACTTTCTATCAAGCCAACTTTATCCTAATACCAAAACCAGATTAAGATAGTATAAGGAAAGAAAATTACAAATATCTCTAATGAATATAGATGCAAAAGTCCTCAACTGTGAGCTGAGCAAAGCAGAGAGATTTGAAAATGGGAAGATAGTAGAAGGAACTAATTCCAGTTTAATTGTTATGTGCATTCATCATATTAGAAAATGAATACTTCTGTAAGTGTGCAAAAGTACTTTTGTTAAAATGAATGAAAACATTTATTATTGTTTTGGGGAACAAGCAGTTGAAAAGTTCAGAAATCTCAGTTATCAGGGGAATTCTAAAAGAAAATTTTACTTCATGAAATTGAGAAAAAATTGTATACATACATATAGTACTTTCATAGTTACAGATGCATTTTCATATATATAATTTATACAAAATAATCAGTATTATTAAAAATTAAAATTGAATGGGCTTCATGACCATTTGTATACATTTTTAAGACATGAAACTTTTTAAATTTAAAACATAAATTATAATATTTTGGAAAGAACTAGCATGATTGTGAATTGTCAACTTTGAAATGATTATTAAATGTAGTGAAATTGAAAATTTAGTCAAATGTTTGTTTTATCTATGAACTATTTTCTTGAATTTATGATGAATAAAACTCAAGCCTGTCCTCAAAGTTACACTATTTATGGAAATATGGTGACTTAAAAAAATGATAAAATATATAAGAAAATTTTACATGAAGTAAAATGAAACCAGATAGCAAAGAAAATTAATTTGGCAAAAAATGTAAAGATAAATTTATGTGAAAACATTTTATTAGGAAAAGATTGAAGGAGAAATATGATTTGTTATAGAAGGGAAGTTTCATTGCTTCTAGAGCTTGTGATAGAATCTACTGAGAAAGGTGTGGCAGTTTGAGATTATTTTACAAATCCCCAAAAAAGATAAAGATCATGTTAGTCAGCTAATCTATTCTTCTGTGTGTGACACCATTTTGATTATATTGGATTCAATTGAGGGGTCCTTGATTAACTTATAGTTAAGATTAGGGCTTTAATTCAACCACATCAATAAGGCTTGACTCAGGTTGAGCGTCTGCCCCTTGGTGGGCTGATATGTACACACACTCACTACAGAAGACACAAGGGAAGAGAAAGCTTTGTCATTTTTTTATCCTGGGACTCCAGGGAAAGATGAGACATTCACTTGATAGTTTGCATCTGAGAGACAAGCTCTAGGCTAGCCTACAGCTGAGATTGGGATGGCGCTGAACCCCAGAGCCTTAAGAGGAAGAGAAAGTCCTGGAGGGAGAGACCAGGAAGAGATCAGCAACCATCATGCTTCAACAAATGGCTAGTGACTTTGGTAAGAAAGCAACATTTTATTGGACTCTTTATGGCCTTGTAACTGTAAGATTTTACCCCAAATAAATACCCTTTATAAAAGCCAACAGATTTTGGTACTTTGCATTGGCACCCCTTTAGAGACTAATAGAAAGGGGGAAAGAATGCAAACAATTTGAGAATGCTTTAATATGGCACAGGTATCATGAATAGTATTCTTCAGGAATAGAAGTGTTTTCATGAAGGTATGTGATGTGATCATATTGGTGTTCATTCCATTGGGTAAAACATTTGGAGGTGTGGGTTAGTGTCATGATTTAAATGATTCTGGATTTAATATGTCCAATTTAGAAATGGATGGCATTATACATGTAAAATTTGTTGAAATTCAGAAATAGAAGATATGAAGTAGAATCCTAGGAACAGTAGCTAAACATTTTACAACACTGTTCAGCAGGAATCCTTTAATTTGAATTTTGAACAAAAAAGTTGTTTGAGTGCTAATTCATCAATGTACTATTTGGATTCAAAAGGAAAGACAGATCATTGGAAGACAGAAGGATCATATTGAAATCACTTTTATTTGTTCACCCAGGATGTTTCAGGAGGGGAGTATTTCCTGTTTTCTACTTGCTTTATTTGCCATAGAATGAAGAGTGGTTATGTAGTTTTTCCAACCCAGCTCTGGAAGTGCATGATTTGTTGCACCATGAGAATAAAGAACACACCTGGCACTTAGGCAGGCATAAGCTTTATTTGGACTTAGAGACAGAAGAGGATCTCCTATGGCGGCAGTTCAGAGAATGAAGCTACAGCTCCACAAAGAGACAGGAAAATGAAGGATGATATAAGGGACTTCAGAACAAGGACATTCCATAGGGTATGAGAACAGAGTTTCTGCTAGGGTCATGTGAAACATACATATTGTGATTCGTGATGTTTTCACTATGCTTATAAGAAGGAAGTTTACCAAGGATGTTTACTTCTTTGGGAAGATTACAGTTTATGATACCATCTATATATTCTCTCCCCTCTGGGAAGAGTTGTTAACCTTTAACTTATATCTAGGTCACACAGGTGACTACATGCTGAGGACTTAGGAGAGAGCCCTGGGTTCCCACATTCCACCCACAAATAGCAGCCTACATTGACCATAGGATGAGTATTGCATCCACAGTCCATAGAATGTTATGGGAGTGATAAGGAATATAAGCACAATATTGAACATTAATGAGGGCACTGATCCTACCTTGTGATGCAGTTAGAATATATAAATCCATCTTATTTTGTAAAACTACCTTTTGTAGCTGGGTGGTTTGTTTAGTAAGGAAATTGTTACTTTTGAGTCATTAAGGGCTTGAGAAATTTGACTGACTAAAGCCATTATGTGCTTTTCAGTGACAATTGCAGTTTTACCTGGCACAAAAATGGCTAGTGGGTAGAACCACCAGGGGTCACACTTTACTCTATATCTAGCCTTGATAATAAAATTACACAACTAATGGAGTAACCACCCTACACCACCAATATCTCTTGTCATTTAGTGCAGACAGAGGTGATGTGATCTAGGGTAACAGAGTCAGCTGTTAACCATCCTATATACCAAGTCCTAATAAAGGTCTGGACTTATTCACCTGTTCCCTTCAAGGGAAAAATATAATTATGAGTCTCACTGAAAGATGGCAGCTGAATCTCAGTCTTAAATGAGAAGCTCTTGTTCCGAACTTATCAATGGATGATAGTCTACCATGCCAGCAATGTATCCCATGCTGTCCAACTTGCAGGAGTTAAAATCCAAGGAAGTCCAGTAGTACCTAAACATGGTAAGTCTGTGCAAACCCAACAATGGGTTCGATTGTGGGCATGGGTTACTGCTGAGGCCCACTGTAGAAGGTATCCTGCAAAAAGAAGGATGTTTATGGGGAAAATTAAGAGGCAGATCATGCTGGTCTAGTAGTATACAAACAACTTTTCCATTACTAGGAAAAAAAGTATCAGGTAAGGGAGTCCTATGAGGAGGCTTCCAATATCATATATTTTCCCCATCTAAATTCTCTGAATTTTCTATGGTGAACTAAAAACCAGTTTAGGCATAAGAAAGTCCACATAGACACACATAGCATGCTAGCTATTTGCTGTCCTTATTAGTTGCCTTTCTGCATTCACCTGTCAGCTTTCAGGGAACCAATAGGGAGGCTTTTGTTTGGCATTATCCAGGACTTCATTTGAGTCTGGGGCTTTCAAACTGACTTTGTAACCTGGATCTTTGGCAGGCTTTTTATTTTGATCAGCTGCCTTCCCTGTTTCCTAACCTACCTCAACTCCCTTGCTCAGAGAGTTTACACTCTTATTCTTAAAAAGGAGCTGAAGGGTGATGGTCATTCTTCTGTAGCTGCTTCCTGCTGTTTAGTAACAGTAGTCCCTGTCTGATCAGGTATGAAACTCTTTGTCTATGCCATTATTCTATGGAGGTTGAAAGAAGGTGGGTCTGGCACCATGTTTGGAACCAGGTGAAATCCCAGCATGAATAATATCTTCTTCTAGAAGATGTTGATTCTGGAAGAAATAACCTTGGAATTTTGAAGATAGAGTTAACTCTATGAAGAGATTGTGGTAGACCTGCTGGGTTTGTTATATAGAGTAGTTTTGCCTAGGAAAGCTGGAGAAGTATGAGAAGAGGCACTGACCTAGACATAAACTCACAAAATCAATACAGACAATAAGATAAACATATGGAAAGCAAAATAAAAGCAATAGTTAAGAAAACCATTCTTTCATCTTATAGGAGTTGTCATTAATTACCTAAAAATGAATTAAGTGTACAAAGGCTTTTATGATGTTCAATATTCTGCTGCATATAATCTAGAATAGAAGAGATATTATATTCATCAGGTATATAGGTGTAGCACTTAATACTAATCAATGCAGAAGTTTATTTTAGAGTGGCAGTTAATAGATCTAAGCCCAAATTTGCAATACCATAGTTGTGTCTCCATGGGAGCAGGAGTCTGAAACTGTAATGTACTCTCTATCCAATTCAGGAGCACATCCAGAGATGTGGTAGATACATTTATTGTTTTAGGGGTCTTAGTGACTGGGCTAGCCAATAACACAAATGGGGAGGCACCATGCATGGTTTTGGGGCCTGGTTTGAATGCACAAGAGTTTGGCAATACTGAAGTCTTTCTGTTTTAAATTTTAGGTACTTTCTAAGTACTCCCAATTCAGTTTAAGACATATTAAATGTCCTTAACTATTTTTAGTTCTTTACTTTTTACTTCTATACCTTTACCATGACTACACTAATTAACAGATATTTTACTTTAGCAGTATAGGAAAAACTACTTTATCCATTATTTTATGAAAACTGAAGATTTCCAATGGAATCATGATTATCTTCCCCCAACCCCCACTTTAATATGCAGATTGGCATGGCCTCAGACAGAATTCCCTCTTATGATGTTACTTTTTTTTTAATAACATCAATTCAGCTTTTTATTTTATAATGACTTCCTAGAATTAGCCATTTAAATATTTCAGTTTTGAAAATGCTTTTTAAACTTCCTATAACCAACCATAACCATATAGGCTATATTACTTCATCTCAAAAGGAATTTCAACTTTACGAAACACATTCTCTTAATTAATGTCACCTTCTACAACTTTCTATATTCATTCAAGCCATGTCTTAAATATTTCCACATCGATTTTAAGAAAACAGCCATTTTATTTTAAGACAAAACACATCCCCTTAAACAAACTTATCAAAAATTAATCAGAATTGACTATGACTTCACTTCCACAAACCTTTGACTTCTTTCTATATCCATTTAGGTCTCATATCTCTCATTCTGTTCTCTGAAGAAAATAAAACTATTTCAATTTAGGCAAAAACATTTTTTTAAAAAGAAGTTTGTAGTAATTTCATTAGCAAAAACCTTAAAATTTTCATCACTTTAAAGATTTAACAGACTTAAGACTACCTTATTTTATTAGTATCCATATAAACCTAGGGAGATTACACACAAGTTAAATAAAATTGGAACAATTTAATTTATACAAGAGATGTTCTTATTTATTCTTTCTGCCACAGGAGGCTAAAACCTCTTTCCTTTAATAAAATTCTAAAATTCTGAATAACCTTAAAAGCATACTGATTACCAGGTTCTGGAATATACTAAAATTGTTTAGTTTGTTTTAATCATAATTTTGAAAAGATCTTTTCATAGCTATCAAGGACTTTTCCATTACTTACTTTTTGATTATTAATTACCCTGATTTTAAGTCTGTTAAAAGATTTAATTGTTGAATTACAGGGCAAACTATGATTCAGACACAAATAGTGAGATAGACACAAAAACATAACTCACTAAAACTACTTATAATTTATATTCTTTTGCAAAATGAGTTTAATCATAATATAACATTATATTCAAAAGATCTCTTTGAAGGCTATTTTTGACTTTTCTAATCCACACTGTGACTAGACAGTTTTACACAAGAATTTCATTATTTTTAATTATTGATTTATAACCAAATTGTTCCCAATCCTCTAAATACAATTTACATAATTTTCCTTTATTTTAGAGCTTTGCTTACTTCTCATTTCAACTTTTAAAAGCCTCAGATGAGCAACACCAATTCCCTTATATTCTCCCTGAGGTCACTGAAGTCTCAAGGAAAACTGGTTTTTCTTATGACCTTCTATTTTTAGGATTCCAGATACTTGGGGTAGGAGGTTTCCCAATCTCCAGTCCTTGGAGATGAAAGGTCTCCAGCAGTTGTTGGATTGCAAGAGTGGCCATCCAACTACAATGCCTGAGGATTCCACCAAGCAGCAATCTTCTCAGAGTTTATGGGGTCACTCTGTTCTCTTGCCCAGAGAAGGTAAATTGGAGCCCACAGTTTTATGGTCATGAGAGAAAGCAGGTTGCTTAAAACCAGGAGAAGGACTGGAGAACGGTGCCCCAAATTTGCCTTCTCCCAAGCCATGGTGAATGGAAAATGACATGGATACAACCGGGGAAAATAGAGTAATTACCATTACAAAGGTGAGGCCAGTCTTGAAATAACCATAAGCAGAGGTCAAGTTAAGTTTAGAATTACAATTATTATAGCAGCATACATAAGGGTGAGACTAGAACTGAAGTAACCATAAACAAAGGTAAATTAATCTAAGATTACTGTTACACCAGTAGGTCTAGGCTAAGTCCACCCAGTTATAGTAATTTTAGATATTATCCTTTTGCTTTTTTATAATATAAAGGCATCTATATAATGATCTCATCTCTTAGTTACAGTTTCTATTAAGTTTTACTTCAAAACAAATTGGCCACTTTCATCTCTGGCTGTTCTAGGTTCATATCACTTTATAGTTTTAACTTTTTGTCTAAGTGGCATACAGAGGCATTTGCCACTTGTTCTGCCTTGGTAGCCTCCTGCAAGGCTCTTAACATGGGCCTTGTTATAGCTATGGCTATCTGTCAGTCTCCCTTTTCCTTACTTATGTGCAGCTGCTGTGCTACCTGCTGTAGCTCTGCCAGAATACAAACCAGAGTATTTAGGGTGTCCAACATCCTCTGGGAAGGGCCAGTCCATTCAAAAGGACAGTGGCCCATCTCAATATGGACAATATAGGCCAACACAGTACTTCCTATGGGGATTTTATTTTTCCTGAGCTCCATGCATGGTATGCCAGTGGTCTTTCCACCTCCTTGCTCAGCAGTTGATCCAACCCAAATCCTGAAAGGCACAAATTGGTGCACATGAGAGCAAAGAATGCCCTGGCACTTAGTCAGACAAAACCTTTATTGGGACTTACAGACAGGAGAGGCTGTGCTATGGCAGAGCTTCAGAGAATGAAGCTAGCACTCTAAAAAGAGTTGGAAAAATGAGGGATAATATAAAGGGTTTCAGACCAAGAACATTCTATAGGGTATGAGAACAGAGTTTGCTAGGATCACATGAGACATACATATGGGGTCTGGTGTTGTTTTCACTACACTTGTAGGAAGGATGTTTACCAAGGATATTTACTGCTTTGGGAAGATTATCATTCATGATACCATATATACATTCTTTTCCTTCCAGGGAGGGCTATCCTTTAACTTATATCTAGGACATGCAGATTGGTACATGCTGAGGACTTAGGGGAGCCCTGGGTCCCCCTAGTGGTGTCCTAGGTTTTCTTTTTGCTGCTTCTTATTGCTGTTTGCTTTATAAGAATTTTATCTTTGTAATTAAATATCTGGAAATAATATATGTAAATGAAAATATAAAATGGAAATTTTAGTAAGCTTAATAAAAATGGCTACAATAACATGTCAATGGTAAAATGAAGTATTTCTTAAAAATAAAAGATGCTCCGGCAAATAATGCAGATAATCATAGGATTAGTGAATGTGTTTTGGCTGTAGAATTAAACATTTTTTTCCTAACAAATTGTGGCAATAGACAATGATTCATCCTTTTAACTTATGCCTTTTCTATTCATTTTTTCTTCCTGTATACCTCACTAAATTTCAATGAAATGATAATAATATTTGCACCACTAAAACTGACAGAGTTTTTATGAGAATAAAATGTGAGTTATATGAGAAAACTTTAAAAACTAAATCACAGTACAATTTTATGGATGACAAGCATTTGAACAAAATTGATGTTGATTATATTGATGGTGACAGAGATGATACAAAGATGGTAAAGTTCATAGCTATGACTCAATATTGATTTCCATCCAGGCACATACTAAATATCCACTATATAATACTTCCTACTTATGAAGACCATTAATTTTTATACTTGTTCCTTTTATAAGCTTAAATCTCAGAGAAATAAATTGACTAACCCATATATATATAATTAGCAAATGACAGAGATATAGTTTTAGTTAGTTTTGATCCAAAACTTTAGGTAGTTTATTTGTGTAATGTAGTAGAATACATCTACCCCATTATCAACCAAAATTTCAAGGTTAAACTCTCATAATTAGTTTCTATCTATATATCTTTCACAATCACCATCTATTGATTTATCTCTTTATCTCTCTATTAAGACTGATTCACCATGTGGAATTTCATGGAGGGATATAATTTAGAAACACACAAACATATGCACACATATAAAAATACTCATTGAGTATTCTAGATCTATTTATACACTAACAATCTCATGATTCTCTAAATGCTGTCTTCTAAATAATTTTCATATAAATTTTTAAATATTAAATTCCTAAGCCAGTAATTTATAAATTAGTATACATTTTTTCTCTTTAATATTATTGACTTGGAAAATCTTTGATGTAGAGAGCATACAAGGATACTTGCAAAACTGTGCCTTCTCTAGACCTCAGAAGAAACTCATGAATCATCTGATTGTGATTTTAGAAAAGTTATTTTACAGAAGCATAAATTCTAGACATCTGGTGGTAATAAAATATAATTCTTATTTACAGATATGCAGATTCATGTATTATCAGAAATTTCTGCAGTCAACTAAGGTTGACATTCTATGGCCAATGATACCAAAGCTCTATCAGGAAAACTGACAAGATTCCCAGGATTACAGGTAACTTTGAAAAAGGCCTATATTCTCTAGATATTTTGGAGATCTTGAGAATAGAGGAATTCACCAGAATTTAAGTGAATCTTGGTAAGGTGTTTCTTGAGCTTTAGAGGCTGTTAAAAATCCTGCTCAATAGTTCCTATAAAATTTCCAGCAAAAAGCAACTTTGGCAGGCTATATGGAAAATTCAAACTCTTGCTTACCATGTAAATGAACAGGCCAAATTGAAATGTACCATCTTTATTTAGTGGTCAAGAATTATGTATCTTTTAAATTATTTTTGATCAATGATGAGGTGAGTGTAGGAAAAGATGTATGCTTCAGAAGAAAACCATACATTGTCTGCATTCTAGAAGAGACTCATCCAGGGGTAAGTATATTTCTCTAGGTCACTTTATGGCTTAAATAAGTAACTTAAAATCAC
>JAQZBX010017755.1:0-16822 GCA_029593785.1 Cabassous unicinctus | reverse complement strand
CGTTTCTTGAGCTTTAGAGGCTGTTAAAAATCCTGCTCAATAGTTCCTATAAAATTTCCAGCAAAAAGCAACTTTGGCAGGCTATATGGAAAATTCAAACTCTTGCTTACCATGTAAATGAACAGGCCAAACTGAAATGTACCATCTTTATTTAGTGGTCAAGAATTATGTATCTTTTAAATTATTTTTGATCAATGATGAGGTGAGTGTAGGAAAAGATGTATGCTTCAGAAGAAAACCATACATTGTCTGCATTCTAGAAGAGACTCATCCAGGGGTAAGTATATTTCTCTAGGTCACTTTATGGCTTAAATAAGTAACTTAAAATCACTGGACTCATTTTATTTCATAATATATTAATGATAATATATTTCAGAAATCTAATCTTCTATAAACATATAATATAAATATATATAATGTAAATATATGCACATAGGGGTGAATATAGAGAAAAGATCGCAAAATACTTTAACGCTTTGCCTCGAAGAGGCAATTTGCCCACTTTTAATAGAGCAGTTTCTCTTTTAATTGCTGAGTTCTAGTATTTCTTTATATATAATGTTTTAATCTCTTCACTTGCGATTGGTTTCTTCAGGGGTAACTGCAGGGTTAAGGAAGAATGTAGTATGGGTGTTTTCACCTTTATTATTCATTTCAAAAGATTTACAATATTTTTTACCAATTCTGCACAGATTAGACCTCAGCTTTCCATTCTTTACACTTATTTTATTTTCCGATGACCTACATTCTCATTATTAACTGCATGAGTTTATACAATATATTTAGTTCTTAGCAGCACAATTAAACGGTATTTGTTATTTTGTGTCTGGCTTGCTTCACTCAACAGAATATCCTCCAGGTTCATCCATGTTGTCATATGCTTCATGATTTCACTTATTCTTACAGCTGCATAATATTCTATCATGTGTGTACACCACCATTTGTTTATCCATTCACCAATTGATGGGCACCTGGGTTGTTTCCATCTTTTGGCAATTGCGAATAATACCACAATGAAAATCAGTGTGCAGATGACTGCTCTTGTAACCACTCTCAGATCTTCTGGGAATATACCTAGTATATTGTGTTATCCAAAAATATCAGGAAAATGCACAATTGTCAGACCTAGCATTGCTGAGTCACATGGCAATTTTGTAATCAACTTCCATTGGGACTGTTAAATACTCTTCCTTAGTGGCTGTACCATTCTCTGTTCTCTGTTCCAATAAACACTGAATAAGCATTCCTATCTCTCCACATCATCACTAACACTTGTAATTTTCTGACTTTTTAATAGTGGCCATTCTAAAAGGTGTGAAATGATATCACATTGTAGTTTTGAGTTGCATTTCGCTAATCACTAGTGATATTGACCATTTTTTAATGTTTTTTTTTTCATTATTTGTACTTATTCTTTCAACAGTTGTCCATTCCAGATATATGCCCCTTTTTAATAGCGTGGTTTTTCATTTTATTGTTGAGTTGTAGTATCTCTTTAAATGTAATGTTTTAATCTCTTCATTTGTGATTGTTTCCTTCAGGTCTTCTATTACTTTTAGCATCAGTGTATGCTGTTCTTGTGTTTTTAGGAATTTGTCTATATTGTCTATATAATCTAGTTTTCTGGCACACAATTTTTCATAGCATCCTCTTATGATCTCTTATTTCTTTGGGGTCTTTGGTAATGTCCCCCATTTCATCTCTGATTTGATGTGTTTGTGTTTCCTCTCTTTCTTTTTCTTTGTCAGTCTGCCTAAGGGTTTGTCAATTTTGTTGATATTCTCAGAGAACCGAACTTTGGTTTGTTGTGTCTCCCTACTGACTTTTTGTTCTCAAATTCATTTATTTGCTCTGTCTTTACTATTTCTTTCCTTCAGCTTGCTTTGGAATTAGTTTTATGTTATTTTTTTACTTTCTCCAGGTATGCAGTTAGATCTTCTATTTTAGCTCTTTCATCTTTTTTAGTTTACACATTGAGAGCTATAAATTTCTTAATCAGCACTGCCTTTGTGGTGACCCAAAACTTTTAATATATTGTGTTCCAACTTTCATTCATTTTAAGATATTTCCTGAATTCTCTTGCAATTTCTTGTTTGACTCACTGATATGAATGTATTTAATCTCAATATATTTATGAATTTTCCCTTGTTCTGTCCCATATTTTCACTTCACTCCATTATGATCACAGATTGTGTCTTTATAATTTCACTGTTTTTAAATATATTGAGTCCTGTCTTTTAACTCAACATATGGTCTATCCTGAAGAATGATCAATGAGCACTTGAAAATAATGTATTTTTTGTTATTTTGTGGTGCAATGCTCTATAAATATCTGTTAGCTCTAGTTCATTTATCACTTAATTCAGACTCTCTGTTTATTTGTCCTCTGTCCAGATTCTATCCAATACTGAAAATGGTGTATTGGAGTCACCAGCTATTATTGTAGAGACATCTATTGCTCGCTTCAGCTTTGCCACTGTGTGCCACATATATCTTGCAATCAGGTGAAGTTCATAAATATTTAGTGTGGTTATTTCTTCTGGTGAATTGCCCTTTTTATTAATATATCTTAACTTCTTCATCCCTTATAGCAGTTTTGCATTTAAAATATATTTTCCAATATTATTGTCACTACTCCAGCTCTTTTTTTCATTAATATTTGCACGGTATATCTTTTTCCAACCTCTCACTTTAACCTGGTTGTTTCCTTACATCTGAGGTGAGTCTTTTGTAGACCACATATAGATGGCTCATTTTTTTTTAATCCATTCTATCACTCTAAGTATTTTGTTTTGGGAGTTCACGCCACTAACATTCAATGTTATCACTGTAAAGGGGCTTTCAATTTTCATATGTTATTACTGTCTGTCTTTTTACCCTTTAATTTAACCTTTCTCATTATATTCATTTCTAAACTCTTCTCCAAGTCTCACCCTTGTTTTTTTGTTTTGTTTTGTTTTGTTTTTTTTTCCTTTCAAGGTGCAGCACTCCCTTGAGTATCTCTTGTATTTCTGGTCTTTTGGTAACATATTCTACCAGTTTTATCTGCCTCTTAAGACTTTAAACTCACCCTCATTTTTAATGACTGTTTTACTGGTTACAGAATTCTTGGATGGCAGTTTTTCTCTTTCAGTACATTAAATACATAATACCACTTTCTTCTCACCTTCATGGTTTCTGATGAGAGTGCACACTTCCACACTTAATCTTACTGAGGTTCCCTTGTAAGTGATGCTTTGCATTTCTTTTACTGCTTTCAGAGTCCTCTCTTTATATCTGATATCTGGCATTAAGTATAGTAGGTGTCTCAAAGTAGGTTTATTTGGATCTATACTGTTTGTGGTACATTATCCTTCCTAGATTTTGATATTTATGTCTTTCATAAGGGTTGGGATGTTTTTGGTCATTATTGCCTTAAATGTCCCTTTTGCCCCTTTTCCATTCTCTTCTCTTTTTGGTACACTGATAGTGCATATGCTTGCTCATTTCATGTTGTCATTCTATTCCTAGAGAACTTGTTTCATTTTTTTTCAGTTCTTTTGTGTTTCTTTTCTCCTGTCTTTTCCTGTTTGGGTATTCTGTCCTTTAAATCCCTATCTCTGCCTTTGAAGAATTCAAATTATGTGCCTATAATGTACATTTTTTAGGATCTCCTAATGATTGAACCCAGGACCTCATACATGAGAAGCAGGCAATCAACCACTGAGTTACTTCCACTCCTCTCTAATGTATTTTCAATCTTATCTATCATGTCTTTCATCCCATAAGCTCTGTTAATTTTCTTTGCTGGTTTTCAAATTGTTCTTTTTGTTCACTCTAGCAGTTTGATCTTGTTTATGAATTCCAAAAAGAGTTATTGGAATTTGTTTGTAAACTGGTCTGTTCCTCTGGGCTTACAAGATTGTATTAACTTCAGAGGTTTCATGTTTGCTTGATTAAGTTATGATTAAGACTTTGATTAAGCCACATCACTAGGATGTTGAATCCCCACCCCCATGGTCTGCAGAGACGCACAGAAAAAACTCTATGGAAGTTTTCTAGTGGGAGTTTTTGGATCCTGGAGCCTTGTGAAGTAAACACACAGGAGAAGAACACAGAGGAAAAGAGATGGCTCCTTATATGAGGAAGAGAGGGAGTTTGATAGTTTACAGCTGGCCTTGTGGAGAGAACAGAGCACCTGAGCCTGGAGAGAAACTAGCCCTGGGAGAGATATAAGACTTATCCCAGCCTGTAGCTGATATTGGAAGAAGCTGGAACCACAGAGCCTTAAGAGGAAGAGGAACCCTTGCAGACATCAGCAGCCATCTTGCTCCAACATATAGCAATAGTCTTTGGTGAGGGAAGTAACTTATGCTTTATGGCCTGGTAAATTTAAGCTACTACCACCAAATAAATAGTTTTTATAACATCCAACATATTTCTGGTACTTTGCATCAGCACCCCTTTTGCTGACTAATACACTCAGCCAGTGTCTTATTAACATCCTTTATCTTTTTAGTCATATTTTCCTTCAATTCTTTGAAATGATTTACAAGATTTGTGCAAATGTCACTGATTAGGTGTCATTAATCCCATATCTTTTCAGGATATTTGGTTTCCTCCTTTGGCTGGCCATTTCTTTCTGTTTCCTAGTATGGCTTGTAATTTTTTGCTGATGTCTAGTCATACAACTATGTAGGTGAATTTACTCTGATGCTCAATTTCTCTCTTTTGCCTTGTGGTTTTTTTCATAGTTCTTCCTTGATATTTGTTTCAACTTACTCTGTCTTTAAAATTACCAAGTTTAAGTTATCAAACCAGACCAGGAACTGAGTAATTGGGTGCTGATTTTCACTAGATCAGAGCTAAAGAGAAGCCTAAAAGTAGTTTTTCTCCTTGAAATTTCCTTACCAGCCAGCATATGGTGTTCTTCTGAAAAACTTTCCAAGGAGGTGTCTCATTCAACCTCTCCTTTCCCAAGCCAAGATTCAAAGTGGGTTGTGCTGGTCAAATTCACTGTAGAGAAGCACTCCAACCCACCCTCCCTCTTTTCTTTAACAGCTGACAGGCAAAAAGACATATGTTCCCAACTCATTCAGCTGAAGTGAGCCAAGGGTTTCATAGAGGTTTTATGTCTTGAGGGTGGAGGATGAGAGCCCTTTTGAGGTGCTGTAGGGAGTTGCTAACTCATGTTTTTTTGTTTTGGTTTCTTCATTCCTCTGTGCTTCACCCCTGTGCTTGTTGCTCAGCACTCTTCTGATCTGCTAACCCCCAAATGAGGTCCCTTGGACAGCTTTTGGCCCTTTCTTCACTGTTTTTGTAAGAGAATTGAGCCTTCCTTGCCTACTTCACTGCCATCTTCTCAGAATTCCTCTTTTAAGATTTTTAAAAAGAAGAGCCAAAATGTGTGTATTAGTCAGCCAAAGGGGTGTTGATGCAAAATACCAGAAATCTGTTGCCTTTTATAAAGGATATTTATTTGGGGTAGAAGCCCACAGTTACCAGGCCAGAAAGCATAAGTTACTTCCCTCACCAAAGTTTATTGCCATGTGTTGGAGCAAGATGCCTGTTGATGTCTACGAGGATTCAGGCTTCTTGGGTTCCTCTCTTCCCAGGGCTCTGTTTCTGTCCCTCTGTTCCCTCCACAAGGTCAACTGTAGACTATGAGGCTCTCTAGGCTTTGCCTCACTCCACAAGGCCAGCTGTGAATTGTCAGACGGATGGCTTGTCTCTTTACTTGGAGCCTTCTCTCCTTCCTCATGACCAAGGTCCTCTGTGTGCTTACTTCCCTGGGCACCAGCATTAAAACTCCACTCCAGAATTCCAACATCAAAACTCCAAATCTGTCCTTATTCATGTCTTTTATCTTTGAGACCCCACTCATCAAGGGGTGGGGCTCAATGCCATACCTATGTGGCCCAATCAAAGCCCCAATCATAACTTAATCATGCCCAGATGAACAGAATAATTTACAAGCATAATCCAATATATATTTTTGGAATTCATAACTATATCAGACTGCTAAACTACTACAGTGTGACAACTGACATTTGTCATTATTGTTCAAAGAGTCCTCAAAAAGAAAATATACCTCTTAACATGAACTGAGAGACTGCTGCATTTTCAGTGGTACTTCTTAAGGACTATATATGGAGAAAAATATCATGTCCCCACAAAACACATCAGAAAATAATTTTTAATCTGAACCTAAAATTTTTTCACTCATATTGATTTTTGATGCATATATTATTTTACGATCTGTCTTTGAATTTATGGAGGGCAATAATACATTTATTTTCTGCTTTTGCTATTAAATAAATGTTTTTTTTTTCAAAAATAACTTCAAAAATTTCTTGCAAAATATATTTGCCATAGGTGTTTACCTCATCAAATTGTATGCATTTTCCAGAAAACAAAGTTTACTTTGATCAAAATAGATTATTTTAGTTCTGCTGTTAAGAATGTTAAAATTCCATAGAAGATTTATATATGATTAACAAAAGAATTAAAAATATGTTTATGGTTTACACTTGGCTTATGTACTCTTGGGTCTGCACTTAAGAAAGTGTAAATGATTTTCTCATGGAATATTATAATCAAACATTAACTGATTTCATCTTAATGAGGTTATGGCTAGCAACAAGAATTTTCCTGCTGCTCTTCACTCTCACCATTTACATATTCCTAATAGCTCTGATTGGCAAACTTTCTATGAGCCTTATCATTATCCTGGACACACATGTCCACACTCTCCCATGCACCTTCTACTTTGTCAACTCTCCCTCATGGACCTGAATTACATCTCAACCAATACCCCAAAAAATGGATTCTAATTTCCTGTTTGGAAATAGCTTATTTTTCTCATTGTGTGCAGAGTATAGAGTTTCTTCTTGTCTTTAGCAGGTGCAGAAGGATTTCTTTTGGCATTTATAGACTATGACCATTACATAGCTATTTGCTTTCCTCCCTGTTATCCCATAATTATGAACAAACATGTGTGTGTTCTGATAATCATAAGATTTGGATCCTGGGTTCTATCAACATCTGTGCCCATCCTGCATATGTATTCCACATTTGGTATTGCAGATCCAGGGTCAATAATCATTTCTTCTGTGAATTCCCAGCCATGATAACACTAGCATTTAAGTACACCGTGGTCTATGAATACATAGTGTTTGTGAGCACTTCTCTTTTCCTCGTACTTCCTTTTATTGACATTGCATATTCTAATGACTGGGTTTTCCTTGTTATTCGCAGCATGCAGTCAGCGGAAGGGAGAAAGAAGACTTATTTGACATGTAGCATCCAGCTCACTGTGGTGATTTTCTAATATGCACCCTTTCCTTACATGTATCTGCACCCTCATCCCTTCACTATCTGAGAGAGGACAAAGTTCTGGCTGTCTTCTGGACCATCTCCATCCCCTTGCTTAACTTTGTCATCTACAGTTTGAGAAACAAGGGGGCCCTGAGAAGAGTAATTCCCATAGAATCTTCTCTGTGAAGATGTGGAGAAATATTCTAGCTCTAGTTCCAATGCATCAGGTGCTCATTCATTCAGCGGAGTATGCAAATAAGGAAAATATTACACTTGGTTTGAAGACAGTGAATAAAATTATTTTAGAGGATTTGAAATATAACCTTAAAATTTATGTGTATATTCCCAAGCCAGAATTCAGTTTTAGTGGTGATAAAAAGACCACTTGTATTAATATGCAGAAATGAACATGGAAATTGCCTTACTTGAAGTTATCCTTCAGAATGAAAGTACTACTCATTTATTACCTCTAGACATGATTAAGTTAGTACAACATAACAATAAATATTTTGGGGTAGATGGGTTTAATTAACAGGAAAATAATATTTGACTTACATCTATTATAATTTATCTTAACAGGTGTTTACTGTCTCTTCCTTTTCCCAATAGTCAAAAGAAGTATGATATAAGGAGATAAGGCAAAGAACTCTTCTATAATCTAGAAAGTCTTACCCCTTATGGAGGGAAATGACAAATTTATACATTCCAGGATGTGTTCCAGATGAATTTGGGTGAAACCTAAGGACATTATTTTTATAGACCTACCTCAGGTTTAATGATTAGGCTAGGGAGACTACAACTGTTCTATAGAATAATGAGACACTACTTCCTAATTGGAATTTTAAAAGTTGCAGTCTAATGAAAGCATGTTAGACTACACAAATCCCTCCAGCATTCATTCATGTTTTACATACCAAGGTTAAACTGGTAACCCCTATAAAATATAATCTCTGCCCTGATAATTTTTTCTCCACTCACCAATCTCATAATTCTACCCACCATCTTCAAGGAGTGGGAAGTCAACTTCTCTGCACCAGTGTTTACAATAGCTATACCTGCTTAGTCACATTTATAATCGTGGACCTTCATTATTCCTGTAAAACATTATCAGCTTAGATGTATATACTGTATGAACTGGCATCACTGTCCAGAAGCCTGTGCTACTCATATACTCTTCATTCTCTGAGGACAAGAAAGAAGCTAGTTCATCTGATCTTGATAGAAAAGAAACGGTTTAGCCTTACCAGGACAGTGATGAGTCATCAAATATTAGAAGTGGGAAAAAATGTTTTTTCGAGACTAGAAAATCCTCATTTTGTAAGAGATAATATGAATGTTGATGATTTTTCTCTAATACTAAGGGAACATAATAATTTTATTCAGTACTAATTCATGTCAAAAAAAATTGTACTGGATGATAGTAAACACATAAGTTTGTTTTTTCAAGTACTACTGTATCAGGGAAGACAGACTAAAATCAACGTAACTGAGAAAAAGTGCTGTGGAGACCTTAAGGGGTGGGGTGGTTTAGTGGAAAAGCATTGGAGCATATTAAGGGTTGAAGATCACTGGGATGGGTGAGTTATTCATTGTGCTTACAATTAGGGCCATTTGATTTGGAATGCTTATTTGACTGTGATTAGGTTACATGGATTTCATAAGGGCCAGGAGAGGGGAAGAAGGAGATAAGGAATCCTTTACTTAAAATTCTGACAGGAGCCCAGACCATTTAAGGGCCAGGGTAAGGGGTTGCTCAGAGAGAAGCCTATATAAATTTTAGATAAGCAACAGGGAAATTAATGCCAACTTGACCAGACCTTCCTTTTGTTAAAGATAAATGAAATGTTTCATTGCTGAAAAACTCAGAAAGGCAAAGATCTGAGTGGAGTCTAAGACATGCTCTTATGAAAACAGTGTTTTGCATTGTTTCTGTAAAATTAGTTGAACCACCTGCTAAGAAGTCATGTTAAAGGTCAATTTTTTTAGGGTCAAGCAGCTTAAAAAAATGATGTTTAAAAGAAAAAAGAGAAATATTAATATAAATGGGTGTATTAAATTCTAAGAGGTCAGAGTATTAAATATTCTTATTAAGCCGTACTGTCCCTTGAGTTTCTTGATGCTAAGGTGTAAATGTTTTGATGATGTTGTTGATGACTATGGTTATATTTCATATTAAGGCATATATGACCTAAGCATTTATCAACCTTTCCTAGTGACCCAGACAGTGACTTGTCTAAGGGGAAATTCAACCCTTGTATGATCTGCTGAGTCAATGAGTTCTTGAGATATACATCAATTCATTGAGTTTTAACTCACAGTGATATTTTAAATCCTGGGGAAAAGGCCAGCTATAAGGCAGCCAAGAAAGTCTATAAGGATCTACATATTCAGCTTTTAGTTTTCCATTATGAGCACTTAGGAGGTTGAGCGGAAAATTGGAACTGTTTATTTGGGTAGTTGGAGCCAAATATTGAAAAAAAGTGTAAGAATTGAAAAATTGGTATGTGTTAACAATATGTGCAAGATGACAGGATCTAGTCCACTTTACACACAGGTAACAAAATTGTAAACCTCCTGCAGTTTACAGAAACATGTAAAATAGCTCAAATATAATGACAAACACCAGCTTCTGATCATCTTGAGAACTGTGCTATAGTTTTCACTGAAATGCAAATTTCTATCTATAGTCAACCTCCTTTTGATCAAAGAGAATTCCAAGGAAAGGAAAAAGTAAAGCTGATTTTATTAAAATTTGCCTGATTATTGACATAAGTGCAGCATTATTTTTTTTTGTTAGAATTTTTATTAAGGAATAGTAAATTGGAAAAGATTGAAATTCTCTGATATCTAGGAAGCAGAGCCAAGAACAGGGCACCAGATTTCCCCTGAAGTACATATAGATTTGGGTGAATTCTTCTGCCAAAATATCATGTCGTTCATAGCACTTTGAGAAAGTGGCTTACTTTACTGGCCTGTAAGGTTAGGAATCTTATAAGCTAAGTAAAAGGCCCATTTTTCCAGGAGGGTTTTGTACCATTATATCTATAAAGTCAGCATTTTTTTCAAAGGTGTCTGGTCATATCTGATTGAATGAGTATCATTTTAAAATTTGACATTCCCATCAAAACTTTTATTATATAACCAATGTTTCTCAAAAAACCCTGTTAACAAGGAAGAGAGATTCATATTGAACTTATACAAATAATTATATCACCATGAAAATAAGAATACTCAAGAGTTTCTTAATTCTACAAGGAACAGCCAGGGTGATAAAAAGATTTCATTTCTCTTAATAAAAACATAATCTACTATATAGTTATGACTTATAGTTGGCTTAAGTTAAATGAGAAAGAGATTCCTTATATCAAGAAAGATAACATTAAAACAACACCATATTCTAAACAAATCCCATAATCATCCTGTATCAGTTAATTCAGTCCTGTGTAATTCATTATTCACTCAATCTTGTGTTAGTAATATCATGAATTCATTAGCTTTTCCACTAGTGCTGGAAATATTAACTTACTTCATTGGTATGGTCTCAAAAGAATGTCATTAAGGGTGTGTGCCCCAGAGTACCTGCTATAGTCCTTTCCATGTGTCTTTGAGATCAATTCATTTATGTTGAAGTCAAAGCTATCTGAACTGTATCTACTTGTAAGGACATTCAGGACAGCATCAGAATAAAATAAATAAATGTCTTTAGATGATAATGGACTTAAAATGGACATGGTGAATGATTAGTTTTGCAAAACTGAAATATCTGATGAGAGTTCCCTACTAAAATAATGTACCTGAGAAAGAATTTTTTTTGAAAAATGTAACATTTTTTAAAGAATAACAGAAATTAAGACTGATAATATTTTTGATTAGTACTAGGCAAAGCAGTACCTGGACATAGTATGGATAAGGAAAACATTGGCAAATACCTAGGAATTTCAAAAAGTTTCTAAAATATTTATAATCATTGGAGAGGAGATGGAATATTGTGAATATTCATTCATAGTTGGCAGGAATGCAAAATGGTACAACGATGGTGTAAACATTGGGGGATTTCTTCAGAAAGTAAATATTGAATTACATTGTGGTCTGGCAATTCCAATTCTAGGTATATACCCCAAAGAATTTAGAGTAGTGACTCAAAAAGATATTTGCACACCGATATTCATAGTAGCTCTATTCACAATGCCAAAAGATGGAAGCAGGCAAGTGTCTATCTGTATCTTATATTGTAGTATCACAGGTTGGGATTTCTTTATCAACCCAAGTAAATTTGATTTTTCAGTTAATGAGCTGTGTGATTAAATGAACAATTTACTCTTATCTTGACCATAGGAGTCAAAAAACAAAACAAAAAGCTTTCTTCATTATTTAAATCCTACACACGTGTCTCTTCACTCAGTAAAAACTAAATGGAAGTCCCACATGCCTAATGTTGTGATGTCCCTGCAGAGATACATGGCTCTCAATTTCAATGTTTTTCTACAAGATCTAGGCAGAAGAATGATATTTCAGAAGTACTTCATTACCTGAGTTTGCTAGGGAGGAGTGCTTCTCTGACTAAAGGCACAGTCATCAAAACTGTGCCCCTGTGACTGCCCCATATAGTCATCATTATTGATTCTTTAGGATGATTTGGTCTTGAGATCCTGACCATAGCTTCCTTGGTTTAAAATTCCCAGTCCATCTAGATCAGTGGTTCTTAACCTTTTTTGTTCCATGGACCCCTTTGCTAGTCAGGTGTAAACCACAGACCCCTTCTCAGAATGTAGTGGCAGATTGTTTTATGACACTCAACATTGGCAAGTCTTTAAATTAAATTTTAGGATTATTCAAAATTACGTTGTTATCATAATTTCAATACCTGATAACCTAACGTGGTTTAAAATCTCTTCAAATGGTCATTTTTGGCAAACGTTTAGAAATTTGCGTTTTCCCATGGAGTAATAAAACCATCTCTGCCATCCTACTAACCTTTTTGCAGGCAGTTATCCACTTGGAACTGCACTCAGAACATGCTACATCAAAATAAACATCATACTAAGTACAAACTCTACTATACGCATACTATACTGTGTATTATTTAATAAACATATCATACCTACACCAACACATCACTGCAAGAATAATTGAATTTTCAATTCAAGCTCCTGGGCTCTCTGCAATCTTTCCATGAGCCCCTTGGAAGTCTGTGGACCCTAGTTAAGAACCCTGATCTAGATATACCTATGTTAATGACCCAAATGAATCATTGTGAGGCAGGGTTTCAAATGCCTTACTTTCTTGTGGAAATTTTCTCCAAGCTCCTTTTCCCTACTCTGTCAAACATGCATTTTGTCATCTAAAGATGACATAAACAAATGTGCCTTGAGTCCACTAGGCTTGAGCTCTTTTTTAAATTCTAGTGTAGTTTTAAAAATCTTCACAAGGAAGCACTAGCTTTTGAAAGGCCAGGCTTTTCAAAATCAGTGCACTTTGACATTCAGGTCTTTAATAGGAATTTTAAAATTCAAATATTTTCAAAACTGTTGAAAAGTGAAAAAATTATAAATTGCCCCAACATTACTTCCCAAGTGGCAACTGTCATTACTTCACTTACTGATCACCAAGAAGATTCTAACAGCAATTAACTTATTATCTACACACACACTCAAAAGCATTATTGAATATTTTCTAAGCATTTTCCCAACAAAGTGAATAGCACTGTCTTCCCCCACTACCTATTCTAATAACATAAAATGTAAAGCTTTAATAAAAGGACATGTGAAAATGGGCCATATAAATATAAAATAAAGACAACTTCCAAATTGTATAATATTTTCAGAATTCAAGAATTTCTTTTGAAGTAAATATAAATATTGATTTATTATAGATATAGATATAGCTGTTATATAGATACAGATATGAATGTGTATTTTTGCTGCTTTCTACCACTGAACTGACCTTTTACAAATGTGTGAAAACATCCAGAAAATATATCAGAAATCTTCCCCAATCCTGGCCTGAAGCCATCTTATTACTCTACATTGTCCATTTCTCAGTAGACAATCCCAAGGGAACACAAATAAATCAAGTAACACAATCAATCTCTAGGTAATGAGTCCTGGAATCCTGGAAACTACTGAGTCTCCATGACAATATCTAAATTGTTAAGGGCAAAAATGATAGATGAATACGTATTTTGTTGGAAAAATATGAAGGAGTTTTACCTGAAAAATGACATTGTTCATGTGATGACTAGAAGACTATTATGAACTGATGGAAGAAGTGAGTTTGGAGAGTGAAAAGATATTAAAAGGTATTAATCTTATCTTTCTTTTTATTCATCAAATAAAAATAGAGATTTTCATCCAATGCTTAAATGAACTTTCATTAATATTAGTTAAAAAACTCATTTTTAAATTATTAGCATGTCATTGATAAATTCCGGAATCTTATTAACCATCGGACTTTTAGAGGAAAATTTTATTTCGTTAAAGTAGTTTAAAACACATAGACAAATACATACATACACACATGCATATATATAAAAGAAATGGGTCCATGACGAATTGCACACTTTTCAAGACATGAAGACTTTTCATACCTGAAACATGTCATTTTACAGTTCTTGAAAGAACGGGTGTGATTGTGATTAACTGACCATGAAATGATGATAACAGGTAGTGAAATTGAAAATACTGTAAATGGTTGATTTTATCCATGATTTAGTTTCTTGAATTCATGGTAAATAAGACTCAATCTTATCCTTAAAGTTATTCTATTCATGGAAATATGGTCATTTGACAAAAATAGTATATGATAAGTTATATAACAAAAGTTTATATGACCTAAAATGAAAACTGACATGAAAGTATAATTTATTTGGCCATCATTTTTAAAAAATAAATTTACAAAAATTGTTTTACTTATTTAAGGAGAACTTGAAGCATAAATAGGTTTTATGAAGGAAGGGAATGTGCATTGTGTTACAAAGGGGAAGAAGAGTGCAGCCAATTCTAGAATGCTTTAAAATGGTACTAGTACCATGGTCTTGTTTTCTCCAGGAATAGAAGTGTTTTCATGCAGGCATGTGAGATAATTACATTCATATTTGTTCTCCTTATTTATCCTTTAGCAATGTGGATTACTGTCTCTATTGAAATGATTCAGTATTTAATGATCACTTTAATAAATGAATGACATAATCTATGTTAAAGTTGGTGCAGTTTGGAATTAAAATTTTGAAGTTCACTTGGAGGGACTTTGTCTACATTTTTACACTACTTAACAGAAATCTTTAGAGTATGAACTACAGACAACATATATTATTTTGGAGCTAACTTATATATGTATTATCTGGATTGGAAGGGAGATGAGCTCACTGGAAGAGAGACTGCAGTGTCATACTGGAGTCAGATTTAACTGGGTCACAAGGAAAATGAGGCAAACAAATCTAGCACTTAAGCATGCCAATCCTCCACAAAAATTTGTAGAAGGGAGCATTCTCTATTTTCTACTTACATTTTTTTAATTCCGCCAAGTAGCAAAGGGTAATTACATGGCATCCAAAGTTATCTTATTGCTGCTTCTTACTTGAGGTTTGTCATACATGAATTCTCTCTTTCTAATTAAATATTTGGATATTATATATATTAAATCTATGTTTCTAGATTTATTTGATAATAGAAGAGTGGGACTTATTTGGGGGAAAAATAAGAATGGCTAAAATTACCTGTCTGTGCAGAAATGAAATATTTAAATTAAAAGATATCTCTAACAATCATAGGACTATGAACATTTTATTGTTGTCCAGTTTTTTTAAAAACAAATTACACCAACTTATAGTGTATTATATTTTTAGATTATATTCTCAAATAAGCTATATTTCCTATAAATATCATGAAACTACCAGTGAAGCAATCATAATATCTGCATTAACCACCTGGAAGAGCTTTTGTGAGAATCAAATGGAATGGGATATAAAGAAATTTTGAAAACTACATCAGGGTACAATTTTATTGGATGACAAGAGCATGAAAAATACTGATGTTGTTTATTTTGATGTTGATGACAATGGCAGTAATGAAGATGGCAAAAACTACAGCAACTCTTCAATAATAACTTCTCCAAAGACATCTGTTAAATAGTCATTATATATTATCTCCTATACACCTTGTAAAAACCCACATCTCTATATCTGTTCTATTCATAAGATGCAGGCTGAGACAGTTAAAATCACCAACATCTAGTGAGTTACAGAGCTAGAAGTGAATTTTGTTTAACCCCAAACTCTCATCGGTTTGCCATGCAATGAGACAGAATAAACCCACCACATTCTGAAACAAAATTATTTTAAAACTTTCTTCCATATTTACCCCTATGTTTTCAAAGAATATGTGTATCTTCTAATGCTTGATTCCTAAATACCTAGTACCACCCCATAAGTGAGAGGACTGTGGAAAAGGAATGTCCCCTCCCCTCATCACCACCTCCCACCATTTCCCTCATTCTCTTGACATAGCAGCATATCAATTCCTGTCTTAGGGAGAATGGTTGTTTTATCTTCTAGAGTTTATTACTGGTAACATTTTTCTAAAACTTATTAATTTTAGTTATCATATATATTGATATATACATATATACTTCTTTCCATTTCATCTTTAATATTTTTATTTTTCTCAATAATTTTAGGATCTTTTTTTATACCTAATATAGAGGATTTTAAATTAAATGTCTCCAGAATAAATTTAGAATTTTCAAAGACATATATTTCAGTCAAATAATGCTCATTTATTTTTCTGTTCTTTGCATAATATTTGAATATTGTGGCTGATACATTTAACTTCTGGAAAATGTTTTATTTTGATAATTTTTCCATTATTATTTTGCATATAGCAAAATAATAATGGAAATATATGCATTTCCAGGAACACCCATAAACTTATGTTGGTCCTATGTAAGTTCTCAAATTTTCCCTTGTTTCCCCCATAGTTCAATATTTAATATTGTGGTTGTTGTGTTGCTTTTTTATCTTTATGGGATATTTTCTCCAGTTCATCTCTCAAAATTTTCATTAAATCCTTTATATCAAGTGTTTTATTTTAAATTTCCAAAAACAATTATAGTTACTTCAAACTTAATTTTACATAGCATATAATTTATATTGCCTATTTAATAGTTTCTCATACTTCTCTGAATATATTAATTTCTTTTTAAAATTTACCTTCCTAATCTGCATTTTTCCCACTAATTTTTATTTCAGTGTGTATGTGTTTGCATGTGTCCCTGTGTGTGTATGCATTTGTATTTGGATCTCCCTCTTTCATGTGGGAGACATCAAAATTCTGCTAATTTTGGTTCTAGGAGAATTTTTATTATTGGATCATTAAAAGTATTTGTGACATGGCCTATAATAATTACCTTCAGATGGTCTTCCCTTTGGAAGAGAAGTCCCCTACCTGGATTCATCCAGAAGACTCTTGGAATATTGTTGTCTTTGCTCAATTCTTCTTCCTTCCAAAAGAAATTAGCCATTATCTTCTTT
>JAQZBX010017754.1:0-35271 GCA_029593785.1 Cabassous unicinctus | reverse complement strand
GAGAAGCATGAGGAAAATGAGGAACAAGCAGGGAGCAGAAAGAAAGCCTGGCAGAGTGACTGCAGGGTGTGCGGTCCTATGGACGGTATGAAAGGATGTGGCTGGAGACAACTAGGAAGTGTCGGTGAACAGTTCACCCTAACGTGGACAGGGGCGCAGGGGCCGTGCAGCACTCTCTGAAGAAGGAATGCTCTACAGCAGGGAACCCCCAGCTTGGCTGCTCTCCTCGGTACCAACCTCACAAAGACAAACGATCAAGTATGGATTATGAGCTAATAAAAGTGACAGGAATAAGAGAGAAGAGTGTGCCTGCTCCTCCTCAGATGCAGAAGGTACCTCGTCCCCACTGGCCTCCCCAGCCCAGGGGCTCTAAGGTCCCTTCCTCAGCTGGAACATGTAACCCCAACAAGCGCATGGCCACGTGCCAGAAGGTACCTGAAGCCACGAGACAGACATGGAGCTTCTGGGCGTCTCCTTTATCCCATAGTAAGTAGTGTTAAACATGCTTACATTAAAAGAAACAATTTGTGAAAGGGCAAATGCAAATTCAAATAATTTTTAGAGAGAAAAAAAGTAGGACTTCTAAAAATGTTATGCCTGCCCTGGCAGGCTCAAATCTTGGATCTGGAAACCAGTACTACTCCAGGAGAAATAAAGCAGATGGAAGAAAGAGAGCAGGGAAAGAAAGAAAGCGTGGTTAGGTAACGACCTTCAACTCTCAGGAAAATAAAGCAGTGGACAGCTGATGGGACCCTCTGGCCCCAGTGAGATACAGCCTCAGGAATTAGCAATCTGGGCACTGCTCATGCCTGCTGGCTCCAGCTCAACTTCCCAGACAGCAACAGCCCAGGCCAAGGCTGAGTCCCGATGCCAGGCCGGCAGGGTGTGAGGGGAATACCAACTCCCCTCACACACAACCCACTTAACAGCCAGGCAACCACCACCAGCCAACCTGAGCGTGGCTGCTGAGGTCTGAGCCAGGAGCAGGGCGAGGGGAAAGGAGAGCTGACGAGTCCCGGGGCAGCAGCCACAAGCCACAGGCCTGGGACCAGAGAGAAAACCGAGAGAGAGATCCAGATGTGCATGTGCGCCTGCAGGCATGCATGCTGGGGTGGGGAGGAAAGAGCCAGAGAAGTGAAAAAAGAAGGGAAAGAAATACCCCCACCAAAAAGACAGAAGGAAAGAAACTGAAAGGATGGGGTAGGCAGGGAGCCAGAGGAGGAAAGAGGCAACAGCAACCTAGCAAGGGGAGAGGAAAAAGGGGATAGAGGCGAGACCCTCAGAGTGGAGGGAGCAGAGCCACAAGCAGCAGCCAGGGAGAAAGGCCCCCCAAAGACTGGACTAAGCACCCCACCACATCCTAACACACACACACACCAAGCCTGGCAGCTTCCGGCATTTTCTGAGCCGGCTATTTAGGAATGAGAATGATCTGGAAGATCCTACTCCACATTTCACAGAAGATAAAACTGAAGCCTAGAGAGAGGCAGGGCCCACAGCTGCTCAGTGTCAGAGCCTGGGTTCAAAGCCGGGTCTCCTGACCTGTAGTCCTACAAATTCCACTGCAGCCCAGACTTCTCTGAGAGCCAGAGCAAAACACCTGTGTGCTAGGGCTGATTCCCATGCCCAAAGCCTTCTTCAGGGCCCTCCTCACAGAACCAAGGGATTCTTGTCCAATAAGGAGCTTCTCCCCCTTCAGCCTCTTCTTGGAGAGCTCTGAACCCCTCCTGCCCAGGTGAAAAATAACAATAGTAAAATGGTATCTTACATTTAAATCATGTTTTTTAATTCTATAAAGAACTTTCATGTACCTAATCCTTACCATAGCCCTGGAAAAAAGGTAGAATATGTATTTTTGCCCCATTTTACATAAGAGGAAACAGACTCAGGTTAACCAACTCATCCAAGGTCACAGGGCTAGTCATGAGCGTAGCTGACCTTCAACCCAAAGCCTCTTCCTAAGCCCAAAACTCCTTCCATTCTCCCACAGCACTTCCAGGGACATCACATCCCCAGAGCATCCTCTTCTCTCACTCCAGAACACTCCCTGCTCCCTGCACCTCCCCATTAAAGGGGAAAAGCAGAGTGGCCTGTTCACTCCTGGCCTTCCCAGTTGTTTCCACCCCCAAGGCCTGATGCCCCCATTTTAGCCTCCAGCCCTTCGCCAGCAGGGCAGGAGGCAGAGCTGGGAAGAATGAACCTCAGCAGGGTCCATTCCAGGGGAGGCGAGCATCTGCTATTTAACAGCAGCAGGGATAAAAGAGAGCAGATGTTGGCTCCGTTCCATCTCCTCACGCCACTGCAGACAGCAACAGGGAGTGCTGAGCACCATTCTGCCCATCCCCGGGAGTGTCTCATTTACAGGCCTAGGAACCCAGACGGAATGCATTTAGGACAATAACAAGAGCTGCCACCACAGGGCACCTGGAGTTAGCATTCCAGGTTTACAGGCAAGTTTAGGACAGGGGTAGGGGCAAGAGCGGGAGAGCAGGAGGGCAGAACCTTGGCGGGGAGGGACTCCTTGTCCAACAGGGTCCGTGAGAAGTGCCAGCCACTGTGGCCTGCACAGACCAGAGCCCTGAGTTCTGTCCCTAGAAGTATTCTGGGAAGAATGAGCTGTACCCTGCGTCTATCTTTTTTTCTTAAACCTCTTTTATTTTGAAATAATTTCAAACTTACTAGAAAGTTGCAAAAATACGTTAACTCATTCAGAGAACTCCAACATAACCTCACCCCCTACCAGATACCCAGATCTTCCAAGTTCAACATTTTGCCACATTTGCCATCTCATTCTATTTATCCATTTCCTAAACATTTGAGAGTAGGCTGTATACATTGTATACATCAAACTTGAACATGTAATACTTCCATGTACATTTCCTAAGAATAAGGACATTCACTTATGTCACCACCTTAAGAAGTTATCAAGTTCAAGAAATTTAACATTGATATAAAACATACAGTCTATATTCCAATTTTTCCTATGTCCCAATAATGTCGTTTTGAGCCTTTTTTCTTCCATTATTAGTTCCAGTCCAGGATCATGTCCTGCATTTATTATTCACTGTCTTTTTAGTTGCTCTGTTTTTTTTTTTCCCTCAAATTCTGGGACCATATATACAACATAAACTTTCCCACCTCATCCACTCCCAAGCATGTGGGATTTATCACATTCACAATGTTGTGCTGCTCTTGCCACCATCCATTACCAGAACTTTCCATCACCCCAAACAGAAACCCTACACCTTCTTCAGGGGCCTCCTCACAAGTTATGCATTAACTCCCCATTCCTCTCCCCCCACCCCCACCCCCGGTAACCTGTAGCCTACTTCCCGTCTCTATGACTTTACATATTCTAGCTATTTCATTTATGTGGAATCATACATTATCTGTCCTTTGTGTCTGCCTTATTCTACTCAACATGACGTCTTCAAGGTTCATCCATGTAGTTGCATTATCAGAGCTTCACTCCTTTTTAAGGCTGAGTGATATTCCCTTGTACGTATATACCATTTTGTTTATCCATTCATCTGCTGATGGACATTTGGGTTGCTTCTACCTTTTGGCTATTGTGAATAATGCTGAGATAAACACTAGTATACAAATATCTGAGTTCTGTCCTTTCAATTCTTTTTGGCACACTCTGACTCTAATTTGAAACCCAGACCCAGATATTCCTGCTTCCAACAAAACCCACTGCCATTTCAACTTATACTACCTCTAAGAGGAACACATTTGGTATACTGAGTCATGACTGTTTGGAACAGCTTATCCTTTTGTCTTAAGCTTACTGTTTCTAAGTAAGCTCTAAGGTACACACCCTAGATTTTAGCACATCGTAATTCACAGGATTTATTCCACTGGCGCTTTTATTGACTCCAGCCATCATTTCTCTGAACTTTAGTCCTGAATTCCAACCTTCACACACAGTAACCCCAACCCCATTTAATTCAGCCATCCCTGCTCTGGATGTTCTCCAGCATATCCAAGGACAGGGCAGGACAGACCTCTACCGCCAACCAAGGTCAGCCCACGCTCCAGCTGACCAGGAAGTGCTGGGGGGACCCCACCTCACAGAGCCATCTGCAGGGAAAGCCAAGCGCTCTTTGAAAAAGTGGTACTCTGAAGTCTTTTCCCCGAATTTGAACTTTACCTCCTCTGTGAAACTTTTCTCACCTATCCAGGCAGAATTAAGTGATGCCCCCTCTGTACTTAGAGCCTCTATGTATAGCACTTGTCACCCGGCATTGTATTCACCTGGCTGTATGTCTGCCTTTAACTTGTACACAGAGCTCCTTGAGGACACTGTTATAGAATATCTTTGTATCCTCAAGGCACATAGTAAAAGTTCAGTAAATGTTTACTAAATGGACCAAGTGGATGTAGCAGCTAAATAAAGCTCCTCTGTCCACTTCTACCCACCAATACACCTCATGAGAACTTCCTACAATAAGGCTCCATTAACTTGGCAGATTTTGTATCATCTCAGGAGTCTGTTCCCTCCAAAAGCCTTTGTCACTTTGCCAGTCACACAGAGCACGCCTGGTATAATATGGGAGACAAAACACACGGAAGACAAGGATGCTTTAAACAAACTGTAAACTAGTGTTAATAGCTAAGATCGCATCGAGCACCTAGCGAGCGGACCTTTCCTTTAAATTAGTGCTTGAATGAATCTGGAAGTGTGAACACACACAAACACACGCACGTCCCTATAGCACACAGGGTAACAACAGGACTTGCTACTCAGGCAAGAACTGCTGCATTGAAAACTAAAAAGACCTTTATGGAACACCCAGGAACAGGAACTACTGCTTCCCCCAGCAGCGCCCACCTCTTTCCCATACTGACAGAGGAAGAGTACAATACTGCACTCTTCTTTCCCCACCTCCTCCCAAACCCATGTTCCCAATAAGCCCCAAGTCTGGGTGAGATGGGGGCATGGTGGCTCTGAAAATACCCCCTGACCTCTGCTCTAGAGAAGCCTATCACCCATGGAATAAGACATTCCTAGGTCAGAAGGACATGCAAGGGCTGGTATTCGCCAAGTGCAGCACAGTGCCTTGCATATAGTAGGTGCTTCATAAATGTTTAAAGAATAAATCTTTTCTCAGCTACCTTTTCTTCCTATGTTCACTCAGTATCTATGTGTCTTGTCTGTGTTTGGGAGCCAATTATTTGAGAAGAGGTGTGTGTGTGTTTGTGTGTGTATGTACCTCCCTGTACAGAGCCCAGCAGCAAAGCACTGCATAGAGAGAGGCTGAAACTATTCCTAACAACTGAGAAGAAAGGCAAGCTGAGTAGGCCCTGGATTCAAACTCCCAAACTCAAGAAATTGAGGGAATTCCATCAACAGCCTCGGTCTTAGATTTGCCAGGCCTGCTGTAACAGGTACCACAGACTGGTTGGCTTACACAAGAGGAAATTATTGCTCCACAGTTTGGGAAACTAGCAGTCCAAAATCAAGGATCATGCTTTCTCTGAAGTCTGCGGCATTCTGGCGGTAGCTTGCAGACAATTCAAACTCAATCTCTGCCTCCACCACTCAGCCACTTGTCTCCTTCTGTCCCCTTCTGCTACTGTGTCCAATTTCCTCTGCTTCTAAGGACTCAAGTCATACTGGATTAAGGCCCACCCTGATTCCATTTGGCCTCACCTTGATACCACCTTCAAAGACCCTATTTACTAACGGGTTTGCATCCACAGGACCGGGGATTAGGACTTGAACACGTCTTTGTGGGGGACGTGATTCCATCCATCACACCCTCCTCCCCACCCTAAGAAGGAGCCCTCCTTACTATGGATTCCCTCCTACAGGCTGGACGTTATTCTGCTACTGTAACACTGACAAGGCAAACTCTGGGAGGAAGGAGTCAGCATGGAGCAGGAGTCCATGGCGTGAGGACAGGTGGGGGTAGTGGGGGCACAGGTCCAAGGAGGGACCTGGAAGGACATCGAGGAGGCTAAGCCATCTGTTCAGGACTGACCCATCTAACATCAAGGCCACAAGTCAGGTCAATCGGCCGATTCCACCACCCTTCCCAGGGGCAGCAGAGACATCTGGTGGTGATGGTCTGGGCTGGGGGTTCCTGCTCCAGACCTACCCTCAGCCTACCGGGTGGCCCTGAGGAACCACCTGCCTCTCTGGGCCTCAAGCCCCCCCTCGATAAAACAAGGAGAGAAATCTCTGCCACCCCACTCCCACTGGGAAGGCACATCACAGTGCAAAGTGAAAGTACTATGGAAGGAAGTGGGGCTGGACAGAAAGGGAGGACGAGTCAGAATCTCTCCCCTTCTCCATTCCAGAGATGACCTCGCAATAGTGTCGGGAGATCTTTCTGAAACAATGTCTCTATCACTCCTCTCTCTCCCAGAGTATCAACCAGGAACAGTTCCCTTTCCCACCTACCAGACCACCAAACCTCCCCCTACCCACCAACCACCGTGGCCCCTGCCCCCAGGACATACCCACAGTCTACCCAGCAGATGGTGCCTTGTCCTTTTACCACCTGGGCCACAGAGGACAATAACCTGAGATGATTTTCAGCTGCTGCCTCTGGAAAAAAAGAAGAAATTAAATGTATGTGCCCAAAGGTACCCAGGGCCACCCCTGCCATTTTCCCTCAGGTGCAAGGAAGTGTGGGGACCAATCCCATTGGGGGGGGCTGGGGGGAGGGCGTGGAGAAGTCTGGGGCTCCATGTAAAACACCTGTAAGCAACAGTACTGGGGTCTGTGCCTGTGAGAACAGCCCAGGCTCCTCAGACCCCTGAGCCCACCCACCATCCTCAGGTGCCCTCCCAAGCAGACACAGAATGGCCAAGTCACGGCTCCTGTCAGCCACATCTCAAGCCTTCCTCTTCCAAGAATCTCAGCCGGATCCTCAACTGCCAATACAATCTCTGACTCGTTATCCTTCTGGAACAAATTTTGAAAATTCTATAACCAAACAACTACAAGTCTGTAACTAAACTAGGAAACAATTTTGCCAATTTCATGCCCGTGTGTACCAGCTGCCCTCCTGGGAGCCGACAAGAGCAGGGACGAGATCCTTATTCTCCTCGTGCATCAGACACTGACTTAGGAGCTCAGGACAGCCTTGTAATTAAATAAGGGTTATACGTGATGCCAGTTGGTGAAGGACCAGGGATAAGTATACCCAGTTCATATTTCATAGCCCACTTTCCCAAAAGCCATAAGGAGAAGAGCCAGCCTGGCAGCACCTCTGGGAGTCAGCTGCAGGAAAGCGGACTATGCGCTGGGGCAGGATGGAGTGAACAAGAAAGGATGAGCTTCTCATTGGCCCAGGGGTCTGGGCAAAGCATCTTGATACTGGTATAGGAAGGCAGGTCCTTGGAGAGAGAGCCTCTGTGGCCAAGACTGATATATGGATAGCCTGCAATGGTCCACTCGCGGAATGGCTGTGGCCAGTGCTTGATATCTGAGCCCAGCAGGCTCCTGGCTCTCCTTCCCCCACTGTGGTACCTGTGAGTTCACTTGAAAGGCCTGCCAGCCAGACACTGTTGGGAAGAAAGAGCTGCTGCCTTCCCCTGCCAAAAATCCACATGATCCATGCTAAAGCCAAACAGAAATGATTTTTGAAGTATTTGCCACCACTGAGCTCCTCTTTCAGCGCAGGTAGCTGTTTGTGTATACAAAGCAGGCCGAGCCTTTCAGGGAAGCAAGCAACACCCATGGCCCAGGAGATGCGCAGGGAGCTGCCGGAAGGAGGCACTTCCAGGGAACCTCCACCAGGCTAACAGGAGTGGAGGACCAACTGAGGCACAAGAGCCACGGCTTCACCGCCCAGGCTGGGTTCTGGTGATGTGGGGGAGAGGCGAAAGCAAAGTAGAGCAGTAAGAGGTACCCTATCCCTTCACCCCTCCCGAGGCCACAAGAAGGAAGGCATTGTTTGGCAGGATGGGAGGGAGGGAAGAAAATCCAGCTCCTGCACTGTCCAAAAAGCCCACCAACGG
Organism: Cabassous unicinctus; assembly: GCA_029593785.1. Lineage (NCBI taxonomy): Eukaryota > Metazoa > Chordata > Mammalia > Cingulata > Chlamyphoridae > Cabassous > Cabassous unicinctus. The sequence continues at coordinate 27,297 of JAQZBX010017754.1, read as the reverse complement.
CCACAAGTCCCATGTGACAGACATGGGCAAGGAGGCAGAAAAGAGAAATAATCACCTGCGCCAGGTACCCAGAAATCCACAGCAGGAAGGAGCAAGATAGGGGAGACACTGGGAGCTGCACTGTCTCCAGGAAACAAGACAGTGGCTGGCGAGGGGAGAAGAGAGCACAAGAGGCCTGCAGGCCCTGCCTCCCGCTAAGGGCCATCCCTACTCTGCAAGCCCTGAACAAAAGTCCCTGCCTTTTCCCTTTCTAACTTACTGTAATGATTTCCCAACCTCCACCCCACCCAAAAGCCCTTCTGTCACTGCAGAATTAATATGTTTCTTCCTATCACACCCCTGCCCCTACCTCTCCATCGGCAGAAGCGAGAGACCAAGATGGCACAGGGGACCAGCTCTACCATCCATTGGCTGGTAGACCTCAAATGAGTTGGTTATTCTCTCTTAGCTTTGATTTCCTCATTTGTAAACTGGATATTATCTGACAACCTGCACTACATACTAGCAACTGAGCAAATAAGGCCATCATAAAAGGATCTTATATATAGAACAGCACCTACCCCAAGAAGGAACTGAAAGGGCTCCTTCACTGACAACCACCCCAGCTCCAGAAGGATCCAAGGGGTCAAGCCACATTTACTCAGTGCCCTATACCCTGGGCCTCAGAAGGAACTCTGCTTCTCCCTTGTCTTGGTTCCCCCCGATTCCTGACAGCACAGAGAGCCTAGTCACCTGCTGGGCTCCCAAGAACAAACTCAGTGAGTGTGTGCCAGACCCTCCAAAGGGGAAGGAGCAGCAAGCGGCAACAACAGCAGCCATGTGCCAGGGATGCTTAGAGGATTCAGGCTTTGCGGGGGGAGGCTCTGAGACACACACGTCCAAAAAATCCATCAGTCCAAGCACCAATGAATGTCAAGGATGAGCTGCCAGGGAGAGCCATGCCCAGAAATGGTCCAGCCACTGGCTGCTGCTTCTCCAGGGGCAGAGGAAACTTGGCATCCTTAGGAGCAGCAAAAAACACTTAACGCTGCTGGAATAACATCAACTGAATCAGACGTTTACCCTTCCCCAAAGTCGCTGCCAAAAGCTGAGCAAACCTCTCTCCAACCACCATCCCCTTGTCAGCCTCAAGGTCAGAAGAGAGGCAGGCTGCTGCTTTCACCCTCAACGAAGCTGCCAGCCCTGAGCTTGGCGCCTACTCCAAGTTCAGTCTTGGGTTCTGACCCCAGAGCTGGACAGATGGGGCCAGGCAGTGCTAGGGCTGCCAGCCTGGGTGACGGCCCTCAAGCCTGGGGCCAGTTCCGCTAGTGACAGGCCGGCCAAGTCGGTTCATCAGCAGTGCTGGCAAAGCCTGTGCTGGCACAACTTGACCCTGCGCCAGGCACTACAGGGGAAGGAGAAGGGAGGCGCAAGGCCCACCTCCAAGGGAGCCAGGCTGTCCATTCTCGGAGTTCCCCAGTGAGCCTGTGGCTCTCCTTCACACATGTCCTCTCCCTTGCCTGTGCTGGGGCTCTGGGAGCTTCTCCCAAGAAATACTGATGGAAAGGAACTGAAACGACCTCCCAGGGGCTCAAAAGCAGCAGGACTAATGCCCCCAGATGCCTCTGCCCCTGTCTTCTGAGGACAGCTGACAAGCTTGAAGCCCCTCAGACCCTCCTGGGGTCATTGTGGGGTCTCCCGCCTCCCACCTCTGCCCCCGCCCCGTCCCTCCCCGATCCACTAATCCTTGACGACCCCAGGCCAGCCAGGGGCACTCACCAGATTTGGAATAAAGCACCAGCACATTATTTCGAGTCCTGAGAAGTTTTTTCAAGTCCTTATGGTCAGAGATTCTCTCGAGGAGCGGGGACAGCTTCACAGAGGACAGCCATGTCGGCAGGACCACCTGGAGATCAAGAGGCCGAGCAATGAGTCCCAGCTCCTGGGCCGAGGAAGAACCGATGCCCACAGATGTGCTGACCAGAGCACATTTTACTTCATGGGGATAAAGGCAAACCAACGTTTTTTGTGACCCTACACCAACCTTCCCACCTCTTTCCTCCTTCAGGGACACGTTCCAGCCCGCTCCTCGTCTCCTACGGGCCCCTTCTCTCTGTGCACTTTTAAATGCTGTGTGCACAGCGTATGCATTCACCTGAATGGATGCATGTGTCACCTATTTCATCGAGAGCTCCCTGGGAGTTTAAGGACTATATTTATTCTGCGATTTACCCCATGCCTGTGAATATGCTCTCTCATCCAGAAGCACTGGCACACAAAAACCACAGAGAATAAGATCACCTCTTAATGTTTAGGAGGGGAACAGATGGTTGAGAGGTTTTCAACTGTCCCCACTCAGGCAAGTGATCTCGGGGGGCAAGCTGACAAGAAGCGAGCCAATTCTCACCAGAGAGCCTGGAAAACCTTGGAAATTCTGCAGGCAGGACAAGGGGTACAGGTGAAAGCAGAGGGTGGCTGGAAGTCACACAACAGATTCCCTCCCTCAGCCCAAGCAGCTGGGTGACAATAGCAAACAGGAGGGTCACTCCCTGGAGAGACTGAATAAGAAAAGCTCCGCTGGGAGACACTGGGCAGAAGGTGGGAGAGTGGCCCTTACAGGAAACAAAGGGATTGAGGGAAAATCCACAAAGTGACCACTTTGGGTAGATCACCCATCTACCCAAGCCCTGCCCCACTCTCCCTTTTCCAGAATGCTGCCTGCCAGTCTTACTCCCCCAGGCAAGAGATTAGAGAATTCTTTCCTGGGAAACTGAAGAGCACAAGAAAAGCAACCTAAAGACAATGTGACTGGGAGACCCTCCAACGGCAACTGAGTTCCCCCTCAAAACCCCACTGTGAGGCCCTCCTATGGAGCAAGTACCTCCACCTCCTCCCCACACGCACAGACCCCAGTCCCCGTGCTAGTGCCTTGCTCTTCCTGACAGACAGATAACCAAGGTTCACCAGATATCTAAGGGAAGCGCTCAACACTATAGTCAGAGACCAAAAAAAGCAATGGAAAAAGAAAGCTTAAGAAAGAGAAAATAAAGAGAACAGAAGACAATGACAAAAACTATAATTATTATTCTCAGGGAAATAAAACTGTGCTCCACAAAATAAGAATAGGATGTTCTAAGAAAGAAACAAAAAGAATCAGGATAAACTCTTGGAAAGTGAAATGATCACAGAAATTTAAAAAATTTAATAGGATTAGAAGTGATGTTTAAAAAAAAAGAGAAAAGTTTAAGAAAATTAAGACAAGGGATTCATTAAATGCAAAAGCCAAATTAAAGGAGCTCCTGGAAAAGAAGAAAAGAGATTTTAAAGAAATAATTCAAGAGAATGTACCAGAACTGAAGGATGTGAGTTTCTACGCTGAAAGGGCCCAGCATCATGAATTTAAAAAGACCCTCACCAACATGCATCACTGAAAACTTTCAGAAAACTGGGACAAAGAAGAGATCTTTGAAGTTTCAAACAGGAAAAACACCACATCCAAAGGATTAGGAGTCAGAATTGGCATCAGACTTATCAGCAACACCAGAAGACCACGAAGTTTTGCTCTCACAGCTCTCAAGGAACATGATTTCCCACTGGAATTCCAGAACCAGCCAAACAGCCCATCAATTGTGAGAAAAGATTTATTCAGATGAAATAAAGATTTTGGACATACAAAATTTACCATCAATGCACCCCTTTCTCAGGAAGCTACTAGAATTCATGCAGTACCAAAACAAGGAAGCAAATTAAAAATAACAGACATGGAACCCAGGAGACAAAGGATCCAGGAGAGGAGAGAGGCCAGGAGGATTACCATGTTGATGGTGAAGAAAAGTTCCAGAACAATAACCATTCAGCAGTTTATAAAGCAACCAGCTCAGAGTAGAGCAAGGACTGATGGCTACAGAGGAATGTGGCCAATAAAAAAAGAGGCAACTGTAGATGATCTGATAGGCTTGATCATATGGAGAGGAGCTTTAATTTCTGCCAGAGAAACTAAATAACCTGACCAAAGTTACAGCGGCTAAGAAGAAGCGGGGCCAGGATTCGAACCCCATTCTCTCCAACTCTGCTCCATGCCCTCTCAATCCGCTGCCTCTTTGCAGCCAGAGGTTGCGAGTTGAGTCTGAGCTCTGCCGCTCACCAGCTAAGATGACTTGGCTCCTGCTACTCACCCTTTCAGAAGCTTGGTGCCCCACATCTGATAAGGAGAGGATAATACCTCCCCCTCCTGGGACTGCTGAGAGGATGAAATGGGATAACTTACCGAACATGCTTTAGAAATCGTAAAGCACTCCAATGTATCAGTCACCATAACATTCAATATGAAGAATAGTTTTATTTCTATCTCATCAGAGTAGAAGACAGAATACCATATTCCAGTGTTTCTAAATATAACCTGCCATGCTGGAACACAAAGGTTCCTTCTCCCCAGGGTAAAACCAATCTCAGAGGAGGAGTCACAATTATTTCTCCTTCACTTCAGTGCCAGAGGCCTGCCAGCCAGAGCTGTGCCTGATGCTGAGAGGCCCACTGCCCTTAGGCAGACCACCTTGAGATCGCAACAAAACTTCATTTGGCTTTTTTATTACATGCTATTCCACTGCTCCCAGGGACTAAATGGACTTCAGATTGTAAGGGCCATAGCTCAATGCACATGATTAAAGGGGGTAAAAAAAAAAAAAAAAGGAATGTTTGAAAAACACATTGACAGGCTGCTCTGCTTTTAATCCCCAGATAATCTAACCAGTCAAGAAAAACAACTGCCCCTACCTAGTGCCTCAGGACTCTGACCTGTAGCCCAGCCTCTCCTGAGACTTCTGGAACTGGGTAGAAGGAAAGGAAGAGAGGGAGGGAGCGCTAGCTAGCCCAGTGCCCACCTCCCCTGGCAGTGCGGCCTGCAGCTCAACCACAGCGGCAGAAAGTATCTCTGGGAGAAACCACAGGAGCCCGAGTCTCGTGGCATAACCACAGGTTCCTTCCAATCAAACCCAGTCAATTCCTCAGGTCAACTAGCCAAGGTCCACCCTTAGATTAAACAAAACCACTTTCTAGCCAGCCACCAAAGCCTCTTACCCAACTGGAACCCTCACAAGTAAAGCACTTACACTCAACTGGAAATATGCTGAGCAAACTGACTGAAAACTGTCAGCCAGCCTGAAGCCAGGGCTTCAACTGGGTCCTTCACACAGCCGGCTGGGTTTAAAGCCCTTTATGAAGGTCCGTCTCCTCCCCTCCACCCCCACCCCCAGACTGAGAGCTCTGAGGGCAGAGTCTCAGAGCACAGCGCCTGGGCCGTGGGAAGCTTCAGTAAATATTTGTCCAACATAACAAACATGACACATTACCACACTCGTGACCTTTGCAGAAGTCACCCCCTATGTTACAAGGTGCATCCATGGCAGCTCTTGGGAGCCCTGGAAAGGAGTATGGAAACCAGACAGACCACACTGCAGGGAGGGTCTGGGTAGAGCATGGGAGCAGAAGTCCGATGGGGCCAGACCAGGGGGACCCTGGCCAATGCAGGAAGTGGACAGGAATCACTGTGGACCGGTTAGCAGGGGAGTGAAAAGATGGAGGTGGTATTTTAGAGACTAATCTGGCCATGACCCTAGATTGGGCAGCAGGCAGCGAGGCTGGAGGTGGAAAAAACAAGAGCCTCTGAGGGAAAAAACAGCAGAACCCAATGGCTACTCATAGGTAAGCAATGAAGAAAGAGAGAAAAACCTAATATGACTGGGCTGGGAGACTGGAACAATCACCAAAAATGGAAGAACTGAGAAGCAGAGGAGGCCTTTCTCTCATTTTGAGGACTACGACAATAAGCTCAAGTTTTGGACATGTGGATGGTAAGGTGTCCAAATAACGGCATCCTCCAGGTCAGAGAGTGAAGCCATGAGACTAAAGGAAGTCTCCCGGGGCAGGCGTGCAGAGGGAGAAGAGGGCTGGGCACAGTGCTTCTGCTGGGAGCACCCAGGGAGAAGGCGGGAGAAGCCAAAGGAAGGTCGGAAAGGAAAGGGGGTGGGGGTGCTGAGACAACACAGACCAGGAAGGAGACACTTAGAAAGAAAAGCAGGTGATCAATAGGAAGACAAAGAGTTGAGAGGCTGGGGAAGTACCAAAGGCTGTGGCCAAGCCCCCAGGGACATTCTGAGAGAATTTCAGTAGCGCAGTGGAGGTTGGAAGCAGACTGCTAGAGGACAGTGAGGGAGGTGGAGAAAGTCAGGTGCAGGTTTGAGGAGCTGGGGGGACAAAGGGAGGGAGAAAAAGAGGCGCAGCAGGGTCGGGAGGAGTTCCTATTTGAACATAGAGGAGCTGTGTGGAGGTTCGTGGGCACCAGAGAAGCCGGATGTGCCTAGAGAAGGAGGATATGAAGATTTAGGGGACAGAGTGGGAAATACCTGGTTAGCCAGATGCAGGGGAATCAGGAGAGATGGTACTCAAAGAGCTAGGCTACTATGCTTAGTATCTTCTAAGAAGGGGAAGGATGAGAGGCCCCTTTCGTCTGGCCTCAGACAGACCCTCACCTTAGCGACCAGCCACAGGGACAGCCAAGGGGGAGCCCCTTTCCTCCCTCCCCTTGAGCCCAAGGGGACTTTCCTCCAGCCACTGAACGTTCCCGTTCTTCCCCCACCTCGGTCCATTTCAACCTTCCTCATGCGCGTGCTCCGTTCCTTTCCTTAAGATGTGAGCCTCGGAGCGCCTTGCCAAGAGCCTTCCTGCGGTCTTCATAAGTCACAGCCCACAAACCTTGAGAATAACGAAGACCACCACCACAACAACGTTAAGGATGCACAAACTATCTGCTCCTTTGTCAAGCCTCAGGGGGAAGGGCAGTATTTGAGCAGTGTGGCCACTGCCAGCCAGGGTTCCCAGCCAGCCATGGTATTTGTTCCTGGGCTTGGCAGGCTCTTTAAATTCTACCATTGAAGTGGAGGAGGAAAAGAAAAAAAACCCTTTGTTCACCAGGCAAACCCTTTCTGACCTCCAATAACAGCTTTCTTTCTGCTCACCAACTTTAACAGTGCTTACATCAGGGCAGAACTGCCCCCGCTGTCTAGGCTGAACCCATAACAACTGCCCTGGAGCAGCTCAGAACACTGCTGAGGAGCACGGCTTCCGCCTTTGCTGCTGCTGAGGAATACAGGTCCCCAAAGCCGGGTCCTCCTGCTTGTGTCAGAAAGCACTCCCCCCACCACTACCATCGGAGCCCCAGCTCTGACCGCCAACCCCAGAGCACAAGGCCCTCTTCAGAGCCCAGCACCACCCAAGGTGCCTGCCACAGGGGTCCTCACCCCCACCTTCCCCCAGACACGCCCACCTGGGGGAGGCGTGCAGTGGGGTGAGGCTACTTGGGCCCTGTATCTGCCCATATCAGGGCTGCCAGATAAACAACCATCTAAAGCCACCCTCATCTCTTCCCTTTGCAGGAAGAGCCCTGGTTTGGGGGTCAGATGACCTGGGGTCAAATCCAGGCACCACTATCTATGGCAAGATAACCCCAGGCAAGAGTGTCATTTCCCCACCTGTAAAATGGAGAGTGTGCTGGGAGCACCTACTTTGCAGGGTTGGCTGAGGACAAGTGGGGGGGGGGGGGTGGACATAAAGAAGCTAGCATAATTTTTTGCATAACATTTGTAATTACATAATAATTGTAATTATCTTCATTAGTATTATTAGTGAGACAAATCACAATTAGAGCAAGGACAACAGTAAAATGGGACCAGCTCTTCCTCTCTAAGGCCCTGTCCGCAATCAAGTAAAACAGTGAGTCCAGACAGGAAGGTGCACACACGTACACACACTCAGCATTGTAAAACCTGAAGTAATCGCCCGTCTGCACAGCGACCCGGGCCGAGAGGTCACACAGCACATTGAGAATGTTCTTTCCCTAGATGTACACCCATTAACTCATTTGCTCCTCATAATAACCCAACAAGTAGGTACTAGCTTCATCCTACAGATGAAGAAACAGGCTCAGAGAGGTTAAATTATTTACCGAAGGTCACACAGTAAGCTACCCAAAGTAGCAGAGCCAGGACTAGAACTCAGGCCTCCTGATAACTGGCCACAGGAGGTCTGCTTCCCTGGACTGCTGAAAATGATGGGACAGCCCAAGCAGAAAGGGAGCAGGGCCAGGAGAGGCCAAAATCTCCCAGAATCCCATGGCAAGGATGGCCCGGCAGGGGTTTACACTACCCCTGCTGCTTCGTGCAAGCCTGGAGCACACTGGTGTGGTCTGCCAGGGTTCTGAGGGCCGAGGGGTCAGACACATGAAGAAATGAGCCCAGATTCTAAATGCCGCAACCAACCCAGGTCTGTTCTCAATCAGAGACTTTGTACATGAGTCTGTTCCTTTCCACCTCCCCCTGCCTCGCCTCCCCACTCCCACCGGCTAACACATGGCACGTATGAACTCCTGTCTCTTCACTTACTTCACTTAATGAGGGTGGTGCCTACCCACCATCAGCACCACACTAAAGAGATAAAGAGTCCTACAATCCCGAGAAGCAAGAATAGTCCTTGCCACCTTACACCTCAGCTTAATAATTGCTCCCCCATCTCTGGGGCCTGTGCCAGCACCCTCACCTTTTCTACAAGCACGAGCTACCTGTCAAGACGGATTTACTATTCAATGCAGATCATGAAGCCAGAGATACTCAATTATGTAAAAGCAGCTTGCTAAAGGAGGAAGATTTGAGGACAGAAGGTGAACAGTTAGGAAAAAGGGTGGGAATGGGGTTCAACCTTTTTTGCTCGGCCACCTGAAAAAAAGATACCCTTCTTATGTTGGGAGCTATAAAGAAACCTATTTTAGTTTAACCCACATTTTGTTCAAAGAAGATGGTGGAAAAGAAACCCGTGAATAAGGTTAAAACCAGATGAGGGTCTGAACCCAAGGTCAGAGTAATCGAGATGGTTGAGAAGTTAGAGCGGGAGGTTTGATGGGAAAAGCACTATACTTGGAGTTAGAAACCCGAGTTTTGCCCTGGCTCTGATAGTTTCGTCCTGGCTGTGTGACCTTGGGCAAGTCATCTCTTCTTCTCCAAATGTCATATTCCTCTTTTGTAAAATGAAAGGGCTAAAAGTGATATCCAAAGTCCCTTCCAGTTGTGACATTAGGTAAATCTATTCTCATAAACACTACCAGAGAGGTAGTGAGTAATTATTATGGGGGAGGCAATAATATCTTGTGAAGAAATTGCTGTTTCCCTGGGCCTGTGGTCACCCACAATAAAGGCCACATCTCAGGCTCCCTTGTAGCAAATGAGGCTGTGTGACTAAATCCCAGTCCCTGGAATATAAGTGGATGTGTTATGTGGCAACTTATAGGAACTGTCCTAACAGACATCTGGCATGAGCCTTCTTAGTCTCTCCTCTTTTCTGCCAGCTGGAATTTGGGCAAGATGGCTGGAACTCAAGCAGCCACCTTGGGACAATGAGGAGGAATCACCTGCTAAAGATGGAGAGTAATAGGATAGAAGGGCCTGAGTCTCTGGCATCATAGATGAATATACTGACCCTGGAACATCCTCTTCCAAGCTTCTATCTGAGTGAAATAAATGATCTTTTTAAGGTACTATCATTCTGGATTTTCTAGCACACATACAAATAGACCTTGAGTACCTGCTGAAACAAAGGCTTTAACTATAAGGAATATTAATAATACCATGGCTGGCTGGCTCTGGTTTGGATAATTCAAAGTTTCTAAGATACTAAAATCATCTGTGGTGGCTTACAGCTTTGTATCCCAGAAAAACATGTTCTTAAACTTAATCCATTCCTGTGGGTGTGAACCCTTGTAAATAGGGCCTTTTGATGAGATTACTTCTGTTAAGGCATGACCCAAAAAGTCAGAATGGGTCTTAATCTTATTATTGGACGCCTTATAGAAAAGGTCTCAGAGAAAGACACAGGGAGCAGCCAGAAGCTGGAAATCAACCAAACCCAGAAGAGAAAGGTGAAGCCAGGAGAGGCCGCATGTGCACTGCTATGTGGCAGAAAAGCCAAGGACCAAGGATTGCCAGCAGCCAGCCCCAGAACACCACAATCTTCTGGGAGAGAGTATCACCTTGATGACACCTTGATTGTGTCCTAGCCTCAAAAACCATAAGCCAACAAATTCCCATCGTTTAAGCCAACCCACTGCATGGCATCTGTTTTAGTAGCTAGGAAACTAAAACATCATCCGTTTTACTTTAGATAAATTGTTTATAAGGGAATAGACAGAGAGTTGTCAAGGGGTTGATTTACTCTTTGTTCCTCCCAGTTACCCCAGTTTTCTCTGTATCTTTTCTTATCAGGTATCTCGGTCACCTGGTGACAGCTACTCACAAATGAGAGAAAAAGTCTGTTAGCAGCTCTCCAGTTTCCCTACAACCTCAGCCCTTTTCGAGTAAGGGACCCACTGGATGAGACCAAGAGGCCAGGACCTCCCTTGCAGTTCACAGGACATTTGAGTTGGGCTAGTTGGCTTTCCCGACATAAGAATCCTCCTTTCAACAGTCCTCACACTCCATTGTAGTCTCTGGGTAAAGCCCTCCAGAACCCAGTACTCAAAGAAGGCAGTTGGACTCAGAGGGCTGTGGGAACGAAATGCATTAATATAGAGTAGTCCTTGCCCTCTTGCCTAACCACTTGGCTCTGCTCCAGTCATTAAAAGGTCAATTTCTCCCCATCTTTCTGTCAGCCCATCACATCCCCTTAGGATTTTCTCAGTGAAATACCCCAGTTCTCCACACAGAACCTCAAAGCCCTCAGCATCCTGAGCAGTCTTCCCTAGACTCAGCCCTGCTCAGCAATTCTCAGAACTTATCCCAATATTTGGGAGTTGAGGTGTTATAGCTTGAAAACAGTCATATACAACACTATATATTTTAAAAATACCTATGCTTTCATAATTCAAAATATAGGGAATTAATCTCAACACAAATCTCAACTGGTAGGCTGCAAATTAAAAACAAACAAGAAGCAGACAGCAAGTGCAAAACAACGGAGGGGGGGAGTAAATAAATAAATCCTGAAAAAAAAAAAAAAAAAGAGAGAAGGTTGAGAAACACCATTAGTAAATCTCTTAAAATACGGCGCCCAACTGTCATAAACTGCTGGCAAAAAAGCCTAAATGAGTACAATTCTTTTGGAAAAGCTATTTGGCACAATTTATCAAGTATCTTAACAGTATTTATGCTCTTTGATTTCATAATTCCAATTTTGGGAATCTGTCCTGAGGAAATTACCAGAGGTTCTGACACAGACGTGACTCACACAGTTCTACTCACAAGAGGCAAAAACTGTCAACAACCTCAAAGTCCAAGAGCAGGGGAATGGTTACACAAATTGGAGTAAACCACTCAATAGAATAATTGGGCCATTCAAGTAACGTTTTTAAAGACTGTGCATCCTGCGAATATTCTCACTGTCTTGCTTTTGTGATAATCAGGGTAGGCTAAACATTAGCTATACTAGAAACCATGCATGTGTCCCCAGACCTAGTTTTTCTCCCTAGGTCTGGTTTTTAGAATGCTGGTAATAAACTAAGCCTGATTTATTATATGACCATCCTGTATGGGAAAAGACTGTAACTCTAGGTATCTTTGGTCAACCTTAAGAGAAATAGCAAGGGGACAGATGTGGCTCAAATGGCTGAGCATCCATCTCCCATATGGAGGGACTTGGGTTCGATCCCCAGGACCTCCCGGTAAAAATAAAAAAAACAAAAATATAGAAGGCGTGTGGGCCACCAGGCCCCATATGCAGGTGCACTGTCAGGCCCCGCGTGTGGGTACGCCCCCCAGGCCCCGTGCTCAGATGCACCACCAGGCCCCGCGAGCCATGCAGCAAGATGATGACATAACAGGAGCGTGACAAAAGGGAGAGCCAAGACGAGACGCACTGAAAAACCAGGAACTAAGGTGGCGCAGGCAGTAGGACTCCTCTCTCCCACATCGGAGGTTCCAAGGATCGAATCCCAGTGAAGACAGGAGAAGGATGAGAAGAGACAGCAGGCAATGGACACACAGAGTTGCCCAGCGAATGGACACAAAAACAGCAAAAACGGTGGGAGGGGGGGTGTAAAAATGGATATAAATAAATAAATAAATCCTTAAAAAAACAGAATACGGGAGTAAGATATGGACTATAGTTAGTAGTAATACTTTGAAGATGCTCTTTCATAATTTGTTAACAAATGTTTCACAACAATGCAAAGTATTTGTGGTGGGGTGATGTATAGGAGCCCTGTATGATGTTATGCATGTTTGTTTTTTAAGTTCACAATGTTTACTAAACGCTTATTGTTTATGTATGTTCATGTATGAATGATATACTTCAATAAATTTTTAAAATGAAAAAAAAAAATAAAGTCTGTGCATCTAAAAATACTTATGTTTTAATGTTAACTTAAAAAAAAATAGAATTCAAAATACACATGGCGTGATAACAACTATAAGCAAATAAAATTATGCCTAGAAAAAGAATGGGAAAAAATGCACCAAAGTAAGGCTTTTCCTCGGATAATTTTTATTCTTCTCTTTCCTCTCTATTTTTTGAACATGCCATAATAAGCATGTCCTATTTAAATATTTAAAGGAAAACCATTACCATCAATTGGCCACCATCATGGAAATAATTAATAGTCTCAGGTATCTCCCATAAAAAAACACTAACTTTTACAGTAACGAAACCTGGCAGACTCCACCTTAACTAAGGGACCAAAGTTAACATCAAATTGACATCAGGTACCTTCTGATGTAATTCTTTAAAAATGTCAAGGTCCCAAAAGATATTTCTTTGTGTCTGTTCCAGATTAAAGGAGACTAAAGAGACTTGACAAGTAAATGTAAGGGATGATTTTGGACTGGATCCTGACCTTGATCGTTGTACTCTGATGATGTGAGAGAATGTCTATGCATTTTGGGAAATACTGAAGCATTTAGGGGCAAAGAAGCACCACAAAGTAAACTTTATATATGGAGAAAGAGAATGTGATAAAATAAATGTGATAAAATGTTACTATTTGTGGAATCTCGGTAAAAGGCATATGGGAATTCTTTGTACGCTTTTTGCAACTTTTCTGTAAGTCTGAAATTATTTCAAAGTAAGAAGAAAGGGGGGAAAATAGCAAAAAAAAAAAGAAAAAGAAAAGAAAAGAAATGCCCAGAACACAGCCAAATAATGCCCTCACCTTTTCCATGGGCCTTCTGATACCTTCTGCCATCCAGCAAGTACTAAGGGCACTTAGAAAAGTGCCCTTTCTAACTTCCAGCTGGACTGTCTGCTCCTCCCAAGTGATGCTGCAAAATTTTTTAATAGGAACTATTATATGGAATTGGCAAAGTGCCTAGTAAATGCTTGTAGAATGACTTTCATAAGAGTGGTATATACAAAAGGACAGCGATTTTTAAATATGGGTAATTTATGTCCCTTAAAAGGGCATATTTTAAACATCTGTCACCAACCACCATGGCTAAATACCACTCTTCACAAAAAGTATATAAAGCAGCTTCTTTTATTATACTCATTTTATAGATAAGGAAACTGAAGCTAAGAGGAATTAGGAACTTGCTCAAGGTCACACAGCAAGTAAGAGAGTTGTGATTCAAACCCAAATCTGTCGGATTGCAGCACCTGAGTTGGAGCAAAAAGAAGAGACATTCCTAGAGCCACACTCTATTTTACTGCTTGCTGTACCACTCCATTTCTTATATTTTGCTTCCTTAAAAAATCACACCGTACACTTGGGGCTACCCAGTACAGTTCTTCCCCAACCCCCTACTTCCCACCCATATTCCCCATGGCACAAATGTGCCTGTCAACAAGGGACAATCCAGGGGCAGGACAAGTAATCTGAGAGTTTATAAAAACAGGTTTTCTCATCCTGAAATTGCAATTGCAGTGCCTTTAACCAGGACTTAAGTCCCTGAAGCTTTTAATGTTTTGGAAAATCTCTTCTAGAGCCAAGAGGGCTTTGGGTCACTGCCAGCCTGATGTGCCAGGCCTGTTAACAAGAAAGAACTGGTAGAAGGAACAGCGGAGCAGGCAGTGGGCAGCAAGCAGCCAACCAGGAAGAGCAGGTGAACTCCCATTCCAGAAATCCAACTCGCCTCGACATTAAAAGGTCACAAATTCACCTTTTCTTTCCAAGTTTGGGATAAGTTTTCTTTACAGTGCATACTATCAACTTGGATGGGGGAAAAATTCCATCTTTACTTTCACTAACCTCTAACTCAGATTTAGCCTTTCCTTTATTATGAATGTATTTATGGATATATGAATGTTTTCTACATTTATAAACATGGGTAACAAATCACAGTCTTATAGGCAGTGTCTGTGACTGCCACCAATAGATATCACATTTTATTTTCACATTACAACTGGTAGAGATATCTTGAAACACTGTTTATGTGCATCATTACTTAAAATTACAGTACTACTTAAAACTACAGAAGTTATCAAACCTGCCCCTGGATGTTCTTGTTTGATGCACTAAAAAAGGAGCACAGATATTATTTTATCACCAATTTGTGGCTTTAATATTGATAACTGTATTTCAGTGTAAGTGGCTCCCTTTGTAATTCTATGTGTTTTTATACATTTAAAAACATTATTCTAAGAAAGGGTCCACAGGTCCTCAGAGAAGCCTTTCCCGGACTTCCTGAGTTAGACAATGCTCTAGAATGCGCAAGGATTAGGGACCCTTCTTACACATTCCCCTACCACTTTACACTTTCTCTTTCCAGCATCGTGTGTGGCTCATAAAAGAGTCTGAAGAAATATCTGTCGAATAAAGGAACATCTGGGATATTGTAGGATGCTGCTGCCGATCCATGCTCCTTTGAAATAGGGCACATGCGTAATGCTCAGCAGAGGACCCAGCGAGAGGAGACCCCTGGAGGAGAACACACCTGCCTGCTCCTCCGGACCCTGCCCTACTGGGCCCAACCACCCAGCTTTCCAGCCAATCCCACGTCTGGGCTCTGATTGCTTGGTCCCCTTTATGTTTGAGCCTCCGCTTGGGGCCCCAACCTGGATCTTCATCAATATCTCCTATACCAAGGAGTAAAGGATCTGCTCAAGAATGAAAGAAATCTTTTCTCACCAAGGGGTGGGGAGAGTATATGATTCTTCAGGGGACATGAATACCCCAGCCCTGCCCGCCCCGGGTGGCTGTAATGAGCTGGCAACTCTCTGGAGCTGCGCACAGATCCCCTGCCACACCATCTGGGAACAGGGCACATATAAAACGGGGGCCTCGATATGAAAAGAAGCAATAAGGCTATTCTAACCCCACACTCCTTCTGAGTGTACTTAAGCCCCCACAGCCTGACTGCAAAGGTGATTATTTAGGACATGGTGCAGGGGAAGAGAACCTGTTGGACACAGGGTGGTCAGAGCAGAGAAGCAACGACAGCTACTCAGGGAGGGTGATGAGAGAGGTGGGCAGGATAAAGTCAGTGTGTGCCTAGCTGGCTGCCCCTCCTCCTGTGCGCAAGCCATCAGGAAACTAAAGAGCAAGTTTCACGGACACCCCGGGAAAATGATGGTGCTATTTCAGAAAATAGCACCTGACAACTTGGCTGCTTAAGCATTCAAGTGAGCCACTGAGAACTAGTGCTGTATGTGCCAATCTAGTCTCCTTTCCCCTTGCCTTCCACCGCCCCCCCCCCATCTTGTCTAATGGTGTACTTCTTTCCACCCTCCGTCTATCCCCCCATCTCTCTCTGGGGCTAATAGTACTTAACCAGCTTACCTCACAAAGTTAGCAGGGGAGGGTGATATGAAATATGTGGAAATGCTCTGCAAACTCTAAAGCCCTCTACAAATGTATTAGATTTGTTATAATTCTCATCAATATCGCACTTTTTATAATTCTCATCAGCCGACCAAATGGGTAGCCAGAGGCTCCCATCCGTGCTGCAGGATGGGCCAGGTAGAAGGAATGCACCAGCCAGGCATGAGGTCAGCATTGCTGCTCCTTCCCCCTCCCACTGGGGCCCAAGACGCTCAGTGTAAAAAAAATAAAATAAAAGGAGGGGGAATGGAATAAAGCATAAAAACAAACCATCCAAAGTCCAGGTAACGTAAGAGACCGCAGGCAGTCCTTACACCCTGTGCATCCACCCCTTCTGGCCCACTGTCACTTAGCCTCAAAAACCTGCCACAACCACCAAGTAAGACATGAGAGCCTCACAGAACAAAACCACAAAGCTGGGGCGAAGCCCTCCAGGGACACAGTGCGGTTTGGCGTCTCCATTCTCATGAAAGGATCTGCTTTCACAAGAAAGGGGAGAAAAACATAATGTCCGTAAATCCTCAGCCTCTTGCACCCCCACCAGTAGCTTTGCAGGGAAGGGGCAGGGAGGGGCAAGGAGGGAGTCAAGAGCCCAGCTCCAGGGAGGTCGGATGGGGAGAATCCTCCACGCTGTCTCGGGCACATACCCCGCTCTGGTCCTTCACAGCCCACTGCCTCCTCTTCCCCATTACCTCTTAGTCAACAATTAGCGATGATAACCATGGCTTCCATTTATTGGGCACTCCGTGTTCCAAGCACTGAACTGGGTGCTCTATCTGTATTATTTCTAAGCCTTTCAACTCTGCAAGATGGATATTACCACCATTCATAAACAAGAAAACTGAGGCAGGGCCCAAGGTCACGAAGAATCTGGCTGACTAAAAGCCCGTGCTCTTTCCACTACTTCACATTCAACTTTATCTTGTAGATAGCAGAGAGGAAAGTAAAAGGATAAAAGTATTGTTTGGGGAAAATTAATCCAGAGTCTCCCCCTCCAGCCCAATCCTCCACTGCGCCTGACTGAGCTTGTCATTAAGAGGGCAGCTTTCAGCATGTCTCCCCACAACCTACAGAATCAAGTCCCAGCAGCTTCGCAGGCACTCAAAGTCCTTTATAATCCACTTTTCCAGTCTTAGTTGACTCCATTCCCAGACTCAAATCCTCCCTTCCATCCAGTCTGGCCTCTTACTGCTTGTTTCCCACACTTCTGTCTTGAAAAGTTTCCTTTCCCTCCCTGCAGCATTTATTCCTTCAACCAAACACAGACGGGGGCCGACTTCATGCCATACACTGGACTAGTTATGGGGAAGCAACGGTCACCGAGCAGGGACCAGGGACTCAGCCAGCTCCTGCCTCACTCTTCCCGGAGGCCCTCTCCTGTCACACCCTTTCCTTGGACCACAGCACTCAGCGTTGCCACGTACACGGCACTCTGCATATACCTCAACTCAGCACTCTGCATATACCTCAACTCGAGCTCTGGTTTGTTTCAAAACTTCCTCCATAATGTGTTTATTTCTGTGGGAAAGTGCACTCCAGTTTCCGAGCAGCATTATAAATAGCAATTAGGTCCCCAGGCCAGTTCACAGAAGCCTATTAAACATATAACAGTCCCAGAGAAGTATAGAGCCTAAATACAAGTACTCTAAAAGCTCTGCAGGGGACATCAGGGACCCCGCGCCCCTGCTGTCCCACCAGAGTCCTGCGGCTTCAGGCCACTGGGTGGCTGGAGTTCCAGCCCCCACCGTCGGGGCAGAGGCCCTAACACTGGGTTAGGAGGGAAGCAGGTAGGAGATGGAAGCTCCAAGTTTCTAGTGTCCTGCTGCGACAGGTGTGACAGAGACTGAGCAGGAAGAAACCCAATTTATAATTCAGGAGGCCTGGCTCTAATCCCAGCTCTGCTCTTACTAACTGGGGGGCCTTGAGCAAGTCCCTTTCCTCTTGGAACCTCACTTTTCTAAAATGAGAGGGTTGAATTCAATCGGTAGTTCCCAGACTTTTGACTCCCACAGATTAGCAAAATACATTCTTTAATGTTTATTTTATCAATAAGGACTTAAACATACACACACAAAATACTATCACTGATTTCTTTTATCTTTCAAAAGGATGCTGTAACGCACTCCCATCGCAAATATGGATCATATCAGAAAAAAGGATAAGTTCTTAAACTGAAAATATTTGGATTCATGAATAAACAAAAGCCCTTCACCATTTTTATGTTCCCAATTTGTCTGCAGACCAGTGAAAACTTCACCACGGCCCAGCTCCAGCCCTTGGCCTGATGTCTGAGAACCACTGAGTGTTGTACCGTCTAGCGTCCTCTCCAGCTCTGACATTTCTCCACTCTACAGACTGGACAAAGACTACACGGGAGTTAGCACGGAAGTCCCCAGGGAAGGGTCAGCTGCAAGGAGGAGTACAGCCGGACAGCAGGACCGCACAGGCCCTGAGGGCAGAGGCACCAACAAGGAAGCTCTTAGAACTTGTGCAAGCACTGACTGTGACTCTTTCCACCCCACTGCTCTTCCGGAAGGCTGAGGGCCCTCAAAGGATCCTTTTAGAAGTATTAACTTTCCTGATTATGAACTAATACATGCTCATTGTTGAATATTTAGAAAACACAGAAAAGCATAAGCAAAGAAGCAAGCAAGTCATCCACAGCTCCACCTTCCAAAATAATCACTGTTTACTGTTAACATTTTGATGTGGATGTGCTGCTAATTCTTCTTACACATATGTATGGACCTCAGCTACCCTGGGAATCAGTTTTGTATCCTGCTTTTCCCCTAATTATCACACTTGTGCATTTTTCTGTGTCCTTAAATATTCTTCATAAACATCATAATGCAAATGCTTTAAGAATAAATGTAGCCATATAAATATTCTTTATACACATCATTTTCCATGGTATGGACAGAGCCAGAAGTCATCTAACCACACCTCTATTGTTGAGCATTTAAGCCATTTATTATTGTAAAAAATGTGATAGGTAATTCTTCATGGGTCCTGCTGACCCGCAGGCCTCTTTGTGCTCCCAGCCCTTGGCACCCACCTTCTCAATCAAAAACCAGGGCCCCAAATGCCATGCCCTGAGTTACCCCTGGCTCTAAGACACTCTAGCATGCCCTGTCCAAGGGTTCACCCCTCCTGCCAACACCCCCCTCCCTACCTCTACTCCATAAGGCCCCTCCTGTACCCTGTGCCAAGCCCAACACTTGTGATGCTTCCACGCCCCGAGGACCCTTCCCTCAGTTCTGGGAGGATCACTCCAGCCCCTACACACCCTGTCACACTGTTCAGTTACCCGCCAGGCAGAGGTGCTCCATGCCTTCCAGGCCACCACCCCCTCCCAATGTCTTTGTCTGTATTCTGCTCCCAGCCTGCCAGGCCCTGGAGGAAATAAATGTACCCCAGTTGCTGTTCTCTAAAATGAATAAATAGATAAATAGTAGTGAGTGTACATCCCTGCACACAAATCTCTGTAGACCCCCTTATCCTTTTTTATACTCCTTGGGTCACAGACCAGTGCTGTGCATATATTGGCCCTCAATAAATATTGAGTGAACAAAGAAACCCAATCCATGCCTAGGGACTTGGGAAACCCTTATTAGATGGACACAGATTAAATTTACAGAGGTGCAACCCAGTGTCCAGCAACCACGCACCACTGATGCTGCAGGCACTCTCCCTCTCTCTCCTACCCGCTAAGACAACTCTGGGGCTTGGGGAGGGGAGAACGCGCAAATCCCTTGCTTGGGACTCCCAAGCTCTAGTGCTCTAGGCTACCATGGAGGGCACCTGCAGACCTTGACTGCCTGGCTAACTCCTACCTCCCTCAGACTCCACTCAACCCACCACCTTAGGACAGCCATCACTGACCCTCCCTCTAAATTAATTTATGACTCCCCTTCAGTGGAGGCTGCCAGCACTCAGGGTATTAGTACTGGCTGTTCTGTCACTCTTTGCTCACTGGACTGACTCCCCAACCCAGAGCGCCACCAGAGGGCAGGGACAATGTGTGTTTTGCTCCACAATGAAAATCCAATCCAGCACCAAATAATGCAGATGATAAATATTTACTGAATGAAACTTTCTTCCGGTCAGATTCCCAAGCTCTTTGTTTCCCAGTAGGGAGCGGGGAAAGGGAAGAGGAGAACAAATGAGGAGGGCCTCCTCAAACTGCCCAAGTGCAGACCTGACAGAGATGAAGCTGAGATGGCCCCTGTGCACTGCGCAGCTCTGCCCAGCCTAAGACCCACCCAGACCACCTGGCTCCAGGGATCGGAAACTCACCCACACACGGGAGAGACATTGCCCCATTCCAGCTTGGTTCGCTCCCTGAGGGAGAATGGTCAGATCCTAGGGGGCAGGGAGCAGGGCTCCCTTCCCCACTCATTCCAGACAGTCAGAAAATACCAGGCAGCCCCTCACAGGCGATCCCAAAAGGTCAGGGTACTGGGAGATGGAAATGTTTAAAGCAGTTCAATCCACATTCAACTTTTTCTCCTCACATTTGCCCAGCATCCTTACCACACCCAAAAGAAAAAAACAACACCAGAAATCTGGGTTAGGGAGGGTGCTAGCTAGCAGCAGGAAGTTCCCTGGAACTTCAAGAAAAAAAGGAGGGAGTCCAGAAGTTATCGTAGAGATGGAGAGAGAGGCCACACCCATCCAACCAGACACCCACAGCAACACCAAGGCCAAGCCGAGGGGTCTCGGCCTAGGTGAGCACACCCGTTCCAACCTCTTCCAGGGGTGCCCTGGAAGCCCACCCCTCCCAGCACCCTGGCCCAACCCTCCTCCACTCTCATATGATTTTGCAGTTTATATAGTTTCCTCCTCCGATTTCTCAAGAACTCTCCTGATAAACCTGCGGGGTGGGTATGTTTACCGTCCCGAGTTCATAAATGAGAAGACTTAGTCATACACATTAAATGACCCCTCACCCCCAACCCCACTCGTCAGATCACACAGCTAGAAAGTGACTGAGCCTCACGCTGGGTCTAGGAGCAGAATTCCTACCCCACCCAGACCACTGAGTCTGGCCTGCGAGTGGCGACCGGTGGTGACCCCAGCCGCCCGGGGTGGGAAACCTAGAACAAGAGAGCCCTAAAATAAGGTTTCTGGCAGCGCAGGTGGAAAGCACCTTCTCCCAACCCCCCAAGCCCTCACTCACACAGGTGCAAAGCCGGTAGTCTGGGGGCAGGGCGCACCCCAAGAGTCTGCCCGCGTCCAGTCCCGGCCCGCGGTCGTCCCCAGGCCAGGGTCCCCGCAAAGTTGTGCCCCTGGCGCGAGCGCCCTGCAATGGATCGCCCAGCATCCAGGGCTCTCTCCCGCCCTTCCGCCCAGAAACGCTCCGCGGGGAGGGTGTGGGGCTGCCCGATTGCCTCCTCCGCACCCACAAGGTCCCGGCCTGTCTGGCACACACGGCTGCACCCGGATGCCCCAAAGCATCCCTCCAAGCGCCCCAGGGAAAGCCGGGAGCAGGGAGCGAGATCCTGCACGCGGGGAGCACGTGCCGGCCCTCCGCTCGCGACTCCCCCCCTACCAGCCTCACCCAGATCACCAGCAGCAGCAACCTCGCCAGCCCGGCCCGCGCCATCCCAGCCGCCGCTGCCCACCGCGGGCTCCGGCTCCGGCTCCACTCCGGCTCCCGAACCCGCCCGCTCCGCCGCGTCCAACCTCTTCTCTGCCACTTAACAGTAGCTCCCCGCCTCCGAGTTCCCGGTGCCACGTCTGCCAGGGCATGCGCACACACTGGAAGAGGCCCTGGAGAAGTGCTCGCTGGGGGTTGTAGTTTAAAGCAAGGCAGAGCTTGGGTTGGGGGCGGGAAATCCCCTCTCTTATGGCTTTGGCCTCAAAGCCGTAAACGAGCATGGGTGGGGTGCGAAAAGGGAAGGTCAGGAAGTAAGGAAAGGCAATTAGTTTGAGGGCTTGCTCTGTTTCTGGAGCTTTATAAACGATATCTTATTCCCTTCACAACAGCTCACAGAGTTTTATTTTCCACACTTTGAAGATAAGGAGGCAGCCTAGAAAACTTGAGTAATTTGACCCACATCACACAGCCTGTGAATGGTAGAGCCTTCATCCCTGCCTCCCAGGATCTCACTTACCTTTTCTTTTTTCATTCAGCAAAACTTTATTGAACCCATTCCATGTGCTAAAACATTTGTGCATACAATCTGTTGTTCATTCAACAAATGTTTATTGAACACCTACTAAGTCCCATGGCTCAAGATACACAGTATTGATGACGGGGGATGATGGATTCCTCTAGGTTCTTGGCTATGTTACGTAAAAGAATTTAAGAACATGCCGGTTTAGTTAGGACAGTAGTTTATTGAAAAATGGGAGAAAAAAACAGAATTATGCACCAAAAGTGTTGATGCGGGCTTCTCTAGGCAGAGAGAGCATTTTGGGCTTGTGGGGCTATCTTTATTAAGCTATTATTTACTCATCCGTTTCTTAATGTTGGGGGAGGGGGCCCGGCTGGTTACTGTTCTAATTGGTTACCTGTTAATTCCCAGGGGGCCGATGGTGAGGCACCTTGAGGGTATCCAGGGCTTTCCCTTGACCCCATTGGGATCTCATTTCAATCTCGTTCCAAATGGGGCTGTCGTTCCAAAAGGAGTTCTCGTTGCAAATGGGGCTCTCATGGCCAAGGTCTTGCAGGGTCCTTCCAGCAGCCTTCTTGGCAGTGATCTTTCCCTCAGGGGGTTTCCAGGCCGGCTTCCAAGGCCACGCGTTTCGCGGCCATATTTTTCTGCCAGGTCTTAGACTCTCTTCCCTTTTCCTAAACTAACCTGTTTCAGTAGTGATATGGACAAGAGGGACACACAGTTTGGGGTTGGTAGGTTGTAGCTGAAAGATCCTTGCTGCATGTTTGGGAGCTCAGAGCTCAAAATCTGGAACAGGCCCATCCAACCCATAACCATGTCCTGCCTCCCAAATACTTCTTTACCTACAAAATATCTCTCTTCTGCAACCTCCTGAGTCTAAGCCACTCACCCTGGCAGGGGCAACAGTGTCCTAAAGAGTTTGCCTGCCTCTTCCCAATCCTACTGCCTACAATCTATTTTTAAATGTCAGTTGGATCATGCTTTTCATGCCCCCAAAACTCACCAATGGCTTTGCATTGCCCTTAAAATGAAATCCAAACTCCTCACCATGACCTTCAAGTCGTACGTGGTCTGGCCCTTGGCCTTTTAAACCTCATCTCCTGCCTGCCCCCCCACCTGTCCACTGAGCTCCAGTTAACTTAGACCATCATGTCCTGCATTCCCCACCCTACAAGCTGCTCCTGCTTCAGGCCTGTTCTCTCTACCTCAACACCCTTTCCCTGGCCCTTTGCCTGACTACCGGCTGCTCATCCTTCAGGGCTCTCCTATATGTCCTGCCTCAGAGAGACCTCTCTCCACCCCCAAGTCCTTTATTCTCTAGTTTGGGTTCTGTTTATTCCCTGACCAGCACTTACCACAACCTGCCTTAACTTACTTAGTTGTTTGTGTTGATTGTCTGTGGCCTCAATTTGAACATAAGGTTCGTATCTGTCTTGTTCACCACCTAACTTCCAGAGTATGGTAGATTGAATCATGTACCCCAACAAAAGACACCATCCTAATCCACTTTTGTAAGTAGGACCTTTTGAAGATATTATTAGTTCGAGTATAGCCATGTTGAATCAGGGTGGGTCTTAATCTGCATTCCTGGAAGCTATATAAGAATGGAAAATTGAGCACAGCCAGAGAGACACAGGAGGAGATCAAGGGCATCACCATGTAACAAACAGAGGCAGAGATGCAAGTCAAGAAACACCAAAGATTGTGGCGAGCCAGCACCAGAATGCTACCTATGCCTTGATTTGGGAATTCTGGTCACTAAAACTGCAAGCCAATAAATTTTTGTTACTTAAACCAACCCACTGTGTGGTATTGTCATAGTAGCTCTGGCAAACTAAGACAAAGAGCCTAGCACAGGACCTGAGCCACAGGTGATACTTAGTGTTCATTTTGAGAATGACTGAATAACGGAATGAGATAATATATTGGGGAATTTCAGAAATTCCTGAAGCGGGTTGATGATAGAGTTTCCTCTGCATGCTCTGAATGGAACAGTCCAAGTTCAAGCTTGTGATCTGTATATGGGAAGGTAGGATTTTCACCTCTCCTCTGTGGGTCTCTGTTTCTCAGCTATAAAATGAATTGGCAGGTAAGGATGTAGAGCAGATAGTACTCATACATTGCTGAAGGGAGTGTCGATTGGTTCAACCACTATGGATAACTGGACAAGTGCAAGATATGTACAAGAATGTCTACAGCAGCTTTATTCCTAGTAGTCAAAGTTGGAAGCAACCTAAATGTCCCTGAACAGAAGAATAGATAAATAAATGGTAGCATATTCTGAAATAAAAAAGATCTTTTGATACACACAACATGGATAGATCTCAAAACTATTCTGTTGATCAAAAATAGCCAGACATAAAAGATTACATTCCATTTTTCTGAAGTTCCAGAACAAGTAAAAGTGATTTGTGGTGATAGAAGAAAACTAGGAGTTACCTCTGGGAGCTGGGCGAGAAGTAGAGATTGATCGGGAAAAAGCATGAGTGAACATTCTGGGTGCTAGAAATGTCCTATATCTTGATTAATGATGCTTACATGACAGTCTATACATGCAAAAATTAATTTATTCATTGAGCTGTATTAATTAACCTGTATGCTTAAGATTTTGTACACTTTACTGGATATAAATCATATTTCAATTTTTTTTAAAGTCCAAAAAATTAAGGGTAGGGTGAATCAGGTAATGTTTAGGATTCCTTGTAATATCTATCTTCTGACTCCAAGACTGGCTAAAAGCTTCTGGGCCCAGGGGAGGGCGGAACGCAGCAGAAATGTAACTGCCAAAAGGGAAAAGGGGCCAGGAGAGGAAGGAAGGAAGGAAGCCATGGGAATGTGAGCCAGGGAACCAGAGGGCTAGGGACTGAGAAGGAAAAATAAAAATTGCCAAGAAAACAGGTCATTTCATTCTGCAATGGGAATGAGGTAAAATGAGATTTATGTCCCTTCTGGGAATGTTTAACAATTCTAAGCTTCACTTTCCTTGAAATATTAGGAGAATAGCATAGGGCAAGTGCTGTCCCTCCTCCATTACTGCCCTCAATGAGAGCCATCCATTTTCCAGCAGCAGCCCCGCGGGGCCAAGGCAGAGAAACTTCTTGTCCCGCAGTTTATTGTGAATGGTGACGCCACCTTTTATTTGTCTAGCCAGTTCTCCATCATCTCGGCTGTAACGAGGACTAACACAACCACCTTTTGTTGACATTCAGGCAGGATGAGAATTCTCCCAGAACAAAAAAAAAAAAAAAGAAGAAGGAAGGTTGAGGGAAAGAAGCCAGACACATGACAGTATATTCTATGTGATTCCATTTTTATAAGGTACAAAAAGAGGCAAAAGTGATCTATTTTGTTAGAAGTCAGGGTGGTGGTTACCCTCGAGGGCCATGGAGTGGGTAGTCTCTGGAATGGGTCTCTTGAGACGCTAGTAAGTTTCCGTTTCTGAAATGAGTGCAGGGTACATGGGCGTGCTCCCTTTGTGAAAATTCACCACGCCCATTCATGGTTTCGGCATCTTTCTGTTTGTGTATTTTAATAATTTTACGATTACCAAAAGAGGAGGAATGAGATGGAGGATAAGAAAAGTCTGCTTTAAGTAGGGAAGGTGAAAGGAGAGAGGATCCCAAAGAAAGACAGCTGGGAATCACTCAGTAACCCCTCTGCTTGGGTGAGCAGCTAATCCTACCCAAGAGGGACGGAGCGTGGGCACTTATCATGCCCAGAACACCCATGGTGCCTCATGAGTCTTTGCCTGGCTCATCCAGTCTGCTGGAGGGCGTGCCCCACCCTCACCCCTCTTGCTTAACTAATATCTACCCAACGTGGGCACCCCCTCTTCCAAAAGCCTCTTTTCACACTCATCCCCTCCCACCAATGCTCCCATCAGTCCAGAGCTACGTGGCCCTACCTGTGTAAAGCATGGTCCCTAAGACCATGGACTGCGACCTTAGAAAGATGTGGGTTTGAGCTCTGGCTCTACCACTTACTAGTTATGTGATCTTGGGAAGTCATATTACTTGAGTTTCCCCTTCTGTAAAATGGGGATAATAATAGTACTTTCCTCACAGGGCTATATTGAGTATTAAATGAGATGATATTTGCAAAATACCTAGCTAGCATTTGTGCTGGATAAATATTATAATTTCCTATTGTCCAGTTTCTCAACCACCCTAATCGTGATGGTTAATTTAATATGTCAACTCGCTTATGTTATAGAGTCCAGTTATTTGGCTTGCTTGTTAATGTGAGGGTATTTTGAGATGGGATTTGCATCTATAATGAGTTAATTGCATCTATGATCAACAAAGGATATTGCCCTCAGCAATGTGGGGCATTTCCTCATCCAATCAGTTGGAGGTCTTAAAAGCTCCAAGATTGCACAGGTCAGAAAGAAGAGGAATTCAGACCCAACTTCAGCCTTGGTTCTTGCCAGAATTTTCAACCAAACAGCCAGCTTCCCCTAGGGCAGTGGTTCTTAACCTTTTTTGTTCCACAGACCCCTTTGCCAGTCAGGTGAAATGAATACTACTGTAATTTATTTATTGCATACATTCATAAGTGAAGGAAATGCCAGATTTCAGTTAGAGGTGAGAGAAAATAAAGATAATAAGTTGATTTTTTTTCAATTCAAGCTCAGGGACCCCCTGAAATCTTTCCACGATGTCCATGGACCCCTGGTTAAGAACCCCTGCCCCAGGGAATTCAGACTAAGGCTTTCAGCCTCACATTTACGTGGAGTTTCCTGCTTGCAGCCCAGCCCACAGGACATGGACTTGCCAGCCCCCAAAGTCACTTGAGCCAATTCCTTATAATAAATCTCATGTATGGATATATCTTCTTTTGGTTCTGTTTCTCTCGAGAACCCTGACTAATATTCTAACTCCTTCCCCCCCAATACACACACACACACACACACACACACAAACACACAGTCAACTGTGAAGTTCTAAGAACAAAGAGTTGCATCTTGTTTATGTTATATCCCCCAGCGGTCAAGCTAGTGCCTGGCACATAGTAGGAGCTCAATAAAAGTTTGAAATGAACTGTAGCAGAAAGGTTTGACAATATGTACAAGGAAACCTTCTCACCATTAATATGAACAAACAGCAGAACAGGCTGCTGTGGAAAGTATTTAAGACCTAAAAATAATCCTCATGCTGTCCTTCCCAAAACAGGGTTATAGGGTCAACAGCTTCAGTTTTTCTCTGTAAGCTTCTTTTTTCTACGGCCAGCCTGGAAAGAGCATGTTTGGTTATTGAATAATAATTAGTAATTCATTGTTGAACATCGATTGTACATTAATCATAGATTCATTTGTAGGGCCTCCCTCTGACATTTCATTAAGAAAATATCACATTAAAAAGCTCACGTCTCAAGTTAGAGCACTTTCTGGCTGTCCCTTGCAGCCTT
>JAQZBX010017753.1:0-35189 GCA_029593785.1 Cabassous unicinctus | reverse complement strand
GGCTGCCTGGAGGAGGGCCGCCTGGAAGGAGGGCCGCCTGGAGGAGGGCCGCCTGGAAGGAGGGCCGCCTGGAAGAGGGCCGCCTGGAGGAGGACCGCCTGGAGGAGGGCCGCCTGGAGGAGGGCCGCCTGGAGGAGGGCCTCCTGGAGGATGGCCGCCTGGAGGAGGGCCGCCTGGAGGAGGACTGCCTGGAAGAGGGCCGCCTGGAGGAGGGCCGCTGCTGGTCTCTGTGCTGTCAGAAGCAACGCCGCTAACCGTGATGATCTCGTTGTTACTTGAGATGGAGCGGTCCTGTGCCAGCAGGGACACCGACCGCGCTGGGAACGCAGAAGGTGCTCCCTCATCACTTTCACTTTCGCTGCTGCCGCTCTTGGTTAGCTTGAGCATAGCCAAGTCAAATGCTCCACTTAAATCCAGTAAGCAGGCACCAGGTACTTCTCTCCAAAATTTTTTCTGGGTTGGTGCTGGCTTGGAGTGGGGGGAAAGTCAAGCAACAGAATTCCAAAGAGCCTACCCAGTCCGTGGCAGTTTCCCAGCTGGCCGACCGTAGCCCGCAGCATTCTCAAAGGGGCTCTCTAGTTTGCCCCTCTGCCTGCTCTTCAGCTGCCGAGCCGTCCTGGTTCTGAGCACCTCCCGGCCATGGGGGTTCTGCTGAGTTCAGTCCATGGATGTTGCAGGCCCACTGTTTGTAAGACCCTCTCTCCTCTTCAGGGCGTGGATGTGTATGAAACATGGCACAGCGTCTAGCCTCAGCAAGATGGCGCTGTACCCGTGGAGGAAGGCATGTGCTGCTCTCTGGATGCTGACCCGTAACCACATGGGGCGGTGCTGGTGAATGCAGGGTGGAGTGAACGGAGCCGGGTGTTAGTGCCTGAGGGCTGCCGTCCAATCGCCGGTCACTCGCTGCCTGAGTGCCTTCCCTGGCCACCTTCAGGAAAGTGAAGGCACAGGTGAGAGGCGCTGACAGCCCCAAGCCCTGCTGGGACAGACGGAGGGAGAAGACCCTGTTTCCTGACATTTGGGTGGGATACCTGTCTCGCAGGGACCCACCACGCTGTTGAGCCCTGGGTGCCTCAGCGTACCACGTGTACCCCGGCCCCTCCCTCCCACGCTGGTTCTCTGCTCCATCTTAGGACCCCATTCTAGGGGAACCCCTGGCATTCAGATCCCTCTTGGCCTGCGTCTGGGGGCCCGTGGTACCTGCTCCGTGTGGCTGGAGCATACAGCTGCCTGGGGTGAGTGGGCAGGGGGCAGGGTGGGTCCTGCGAGACTTTGTGAACTGAGCTAAGAGTCAGTACTTCATGGAACGGCAGCGGTCCATTCTGTGCACAAAGGTTCTGGCTTCAGTGGGAAGACAAGATTCAAGCAGGAGGCAGGGAGGTGAGTTAGAAGATGCTTGCAGCCGTCCAGATGGAAATGTTTGGGAGCCAGGATGAGGGAGACTTGGAAGGATTTGAAGTGGAGCCTGGCTGTAAAGGGCCCAGGCAGTGGGGCCAACAGGCTGTGGCCGAGTCATGCGGTGAAATGGACCTCCCATATCGTTGGGTAGGGCTGTACCCACTTTATTGATGAGAAAACTGAGGCAGAGAACGCCTACATGCCTTTTCACAGCAAGGCAGTCTGACGCCTCCGCCTGTGACTTTTCCAGCACTCTTGTCGGGGTGGCAGGGTTAGCCTTGCTTTAACAGGAGGGATTTTCTCCCCATTTGCAGTGTTCACCGTCACACAACAAGCTGCCTTTGGAGGGTGCTGGAAATACGCGAGCAGGGCCTGGATCCCATACCGCAGGCATTAAATTTGGGCAGCCGTTTTCAAATCCCTGATTCCTGAGTTCTGTTCCCTTCGGCTCGCAGATATTTCCGAGTGGCTCCCTTGGCAAGGTCCAGTGCTGGTGTCTGTGATAACAGTGTTGGGTATTGGTTCTTGGATTCTGGGAAGGAAAGAGCCTATTTCACAGTTCCACTTGCTCCACTGATGATATCGGGGCAGAGGACTGAATGACATTCATCCAGATAAGACCTCCTCCTCCACCTGATCGGAGCTGGTGAACTCTCCAGAAGAGATAAACTTACTTTGTAATTGCTGGAGCCCTGTGTACTGACAGTACTGAAAGCGCTTTATGCGAGAAAGGAAATAATGCCGATGTCTCAGACCGTTCCCAAGGGCAGGATTTTGCTCACAGTTTAGTTTGTTTTCATAACCACTTGATGCACATCTTCTGTGTGCCAAGTACATGATGTGTTTTGGGGAGGACTAGATGAATGAGACCCCGGGGTCGGGAATGGACAGGTAGCGCTTTGGCTTTGTAGGCTGGCCAGGTGGGCTCTGCAACACCTGCTCAACTCTGCCAGAGACCACGTAGACATGAGCAGGTGGAGCTGGGTCCTGAGAAAACGTGAGCTTGGGACCCTGATACTTGATTTCCTATAATTTGCACATTTCTGGAGATATTCTTCTTCTTTTGAATTTTCAACCATTTGAAAATGTGAAAACCATGGTGAGATGCAGACAGTTTAAAAACAGGTGGCTGGTTGGAGTTGGTCCCAATGACCTTCGCTTGCCAAACTCTGAATTAAACCCGCAGCTCCTGGCTTTTAGGAACTTCTGGGCTATTCTAGGTGAGTGAGCACGTGGGGGAGTCATGTCCACCCAGTTAGTGAGAGCTGGGCTTGTGGGACGTGGGTCACAGTGGGCCCTGACTTAACTTGGCTGTCAGACATATGCTAAGGCTGTTTGTGTTTAATTACTTGAAATCGGCCATTCTTCCTACACTGGGTGCATTAAATGGAGATATAACCAAGAATCAAGAGTTGTAAAATCTTTAATGTTGTCTGAAAAGGGATTTTCTTTTCTTTCTTTCTTTTTTTTTTTTTTAAGTCTCTATGAATGTGAGCTTTTAGTAGAAGGTCAAAAACATATTTGGTTGCTGAGATGACTATTTCTTTGGGTAAGTGGAAGAAAGACTTTTCTACAAAACCAGAATTTCTGGTTTTTGTTTGTTAATGGTCTTTCATTCCCTAGTGGTAGAACACAGATTTATCTTTTGGTAGAGGGCGCTTGTATTTCATTATATCGAGCTCTGTTGGATATAAATACAGTTTATTCTGAGTCACTGTGCCAATATTATCTGACCTCCTGGTCCAGACAGCTGGCATGTGAGATGCTGGGCTCAGCCTCAAGGATGGGGGCAAAGGAGGTGTCAGTCCTGACTTGGGCTTGGGAGGGTTGGGCAGAGGCAGAAGCTGAAGTTCAAAGCCAAGAATTCAGCCCCATTCGAAGTCAGTGCCAAGGGGTGAAGCTGGAAAACTCTCCGAGGGCTACAGCCACGTCTGTTTTTGTCACTGATGAATCCCCAGTGCCTGCTACTGTGGCTGGTACTCAAAACCCATTGGTTTCTATGCTATCCCAGCTCATTATTTCTGCTTTGAACCTCTGTTGAGTACCTCCTTTGTGCCAGAGCCCATTATGGGGTCTAGGGATAGAAGAATGAAAAGTCAAACACATCTTATGCCCTTGTGGAGCTACATTCTAGTGTGGGGGGACAGTCAAGAAGTGCAACGAGGAATTGTAGGTGTGGTGGTTGGCAAGGAGGATAAAGGAGAAGCATGAAGCCAGGTCTAGTGGCAGTGGAGTTTGGGATCAGAGCATTTGTTTTGTAAAAGGTAACTGCAAAAGGTCTTGTGCACTGGCACATGTGAGCAGAGACCTGAAGTAATTGAGGGCGTGCACATGTGGGTATGTGGGGCCATGTTCTGAAGGTGGAGCCGAGGGGATCTGCTGCTGGATTGGGTGTGGTGGTGAGAGGAGGTGGATGTCCAGGACGATGCCAGTCAGGGAGGGGCCACTGCACTTACAGGGGTAGATAAGAACTCCCTGCCCAGGCACTTCCTTCCAGCCCGGAGAAGCATCAAAGCAGAACAAAACACAGGGACCTGTTGGTGGATAACTGTGAGCTGAGCTCTGTTTCTTCCATATTGCACACACAAACGACCAGACCCAAAACAAGTACGATGAAGATGTGACGAGGTGATGACAGAACGAAAGAACAGTCTTAGGGTGGGTGTCCCGAGTTGTACCCAGTATCCTACGTAGGATGAAAACTGGATTAAACTGGTCAAGCGGTGGACCCTGCAGAACGGATTACGTTGACCTTGGTGTGATGCTGCCCTCCAGGGAAGCGTGCCGTGAGAAGGAGCTTTGTGGTACCTCAGCATTGCTTCCAGGGGGATACTCTTGAGGGCCTTCTGTAATCAGATGCGGTATGTGGTTCCCAAACTTCAGGAGAAAATTCCCTTCAGACGCTGTGTCAGGAATGAGTGTGTTCCTGGCCCACTTGCTTGTTTTTTTTATTTCTTCTCAGAGAGGTGGTGAGCTTACAGAACCGTCGTGCGTGATGGACAGAATTCCCATAATCACCCCTCCACCAACACTTGGCGTTGTTGGGAACATCTGTTACAGGTTATGACCCAGACCATGACTGCCACCTGTG
Organism: Cabassous unicinctus; assembly: GCA_029593785.1. Taxonomy (NCBI): domain Eukaryota; kingdom Metazoa; phylum Chordata; class Mammalia; order Cingulata; family Chlamyphoridae; genus Cabassous; species Cabassous unicinctus. The sequence goes on along the minus strand of JAQZBX010017753.1, from coordinate 30,700 downwards.
GCCCACAGCGCACACTTGGCGTGCTTTTTCCACACACCCCTCTTACTAGCACCATGCGTTAGTACTGTGTGTTTGCTTTACTTTGTGATCTACTTGCATGTTTGTAGCCTATAGATACTTGAATTGTGTGGCGTGACCAAGGTCTCCTCCTGCTGGGTAGTAAAGAGCTGAGGACAAGCTTTGTGGTCTCCCCACAGCGAGTATTTAGGACTCTGTGTTTTGCCTCTACCTCTCTACTGATCCATTCTGTGTCCTCTATTCCTCTTTCTTCTCACTGACTTCCAGTTTAGATCGTTCTGCTATGTTTTAATGATTACATGTGTCTTCTTAAGTCATTCCCGGGATAATAAATAAAAACTGCATGCGCTCGAGGCCGTTCTTTTCATCTTCTGCCTGGAATACTTGTCCACTGGGGGACTCCATCTTCAGGAGTCGGGCCTCTGGTCCCTGTGATCACCAACCGAGGGCAGAACTTTAGGGAAGTACATGACAGTTCAGCTGCACTGCAAGGTAGATGGGTTTATTTCACACGGGTAAAGAAGGCAGTCATCTGCCTAGTCTGATATGCCGTATTTCCCAGTTTTAAATGGTTTAGAGCATGGAGAAATGGAATTTGGGAAGTTGCTTCTTGAATTAATATAATTTTAGATGGTATTTAGTGCTTCAAATTTAGTACTCTGCAAATCAGGGTCCATCCCTCAAACGAACCCCTGTTCTAGACCAGATTAAAACAATGAGTTTGACAACCATTTGCTTCCCTGTTTGAAGAGAATATTGCTCTGGAACATGATTTCCTTTCATTTTCCCCAAGGAATCCCTTTTCTGCCCACTAGGTGAAAGTCTTATTATTTTGGCACTCTCTGGTTAATTTTATTTAAGATTTGCTATCCAGATCTTTGAGGTGGTAACGTATTCTGTTCCCCTTTTCAGGCATTCGGTGCTGCTGAAAAGTTCTGAGAGGCTCGTTGCATTGTCTCTACGGGAGAGGGCATGAGAAGGCCTTTTGCTTTTGATCGCAGGTCTCGTCTTGTGCGTTCCGAGGTGAGGGGCCCCGAGGGAGCCATCTCTGGACCCGTCGTGCAGGCTGGGCGCAGGAGTTCCCAGGGCTTCGCACGTGGCTGCCACCGCTCCCACTCAGCCCGCAGTCTGGTGACACTGTGGCTTTCTTTCAGGTGTCAGTGTGGATCAAAGCCGTCCAGAGAGCATTTGCATGAGAATCCGCAGAATGATTCATTAGCAATGGACATTAGTAATTTTTCTTTTAAGGCTTTGAAATGCCCTTCCTTGATAAACTAGTTGTGTTGAACCCTGACTCCTTCTCAAACCCTCTTTCACTCTGTGCCTACAAATTGGATTCCCCCCTTCTGCACCTCTCATGCTTGGATTCAGCAGTGTGGTTGAAAAGACCGCCTCCTGCTCCTGGTGGGCTTCACCGTTAGCCTGTGGGTCTCTCACAGTCTGTACTCTACAGCAGTGTAACTTCAGCCCTCTTCTTTTGCTCTAATTCCTACCTTCCGTCCATTTGACTCGCCTTTTAACTCCCTCTTCTTTCTGACCATGATGTTCTCCTTTACAAGCACGATATGAATCGACACCCGCTGTCCCTTACTCAGGTCTGCATGATTAGCTGAGAGGCCTTCCGCATGTTTCTATGAAGGGCACATGGAAACAGCATCTGCAGACAGGCTTCTGAGCACCTTTGGAGGCCATAATTTAGCAGCGCACGGGATACTGGGCCTGCCTGGAGAATGCCTAGGGGAGACCCAGGAGGACTGGGGCCTCTGGAAGTAGTTGCAAGTGGCAATAAGAGAATGAGCTTGCTATGCAACACTGGCCTCTTTCACGGGTGGCCTCTTATGGGCAGCACATGCAGCTAACACTGGTCAGCCTTCACCCCAAGTAGTCCTGTAACCAGTGCGAGACTGAGGTGTGTGCGACGGAAGCCATGCAGTGTCGCAAGCTCTCATTAAGAAAAGTAATGAAAATATCTCAGTTTTGCAAATGTTTTTATGGGAATCCACTGCTAGGGCCTCTTCCGGGCCTTGGAGGGAGGTGCCATGCAAGGAAGGAGCCTGAAATGTCAACTTGACCAGCCTCATAGAAAATCTTGTGCCTCTAACAGAGAGAGGGTGCAGCCACCTGCTGCAACGAGAAGGCGGGTTCCAGAAGTGGTTAGGACTTGTTGGCCCACCGTTTGGGGCAGGGAAAATCTGTGATGACCTTTCCTGTTTGCAGGAAGTTTTAAATGGTAGAACTCGTTCACAAGCCAAAGACTGAAGTTGGTGGGATTTTATTCTTGCGTTCCTCGAGTGCATATGCCGACTCTCGCCAAGGTTATTGCTGTGAACAAATCTTGTTCTCGAGGATGAAAAGACTATGGAGAGAAATATTGCAGGTAAGGAGCGAGATGTAATGGTAGATTCGTTCTCTGTGTAGAGACCGGTTGGAGAAACTCTGCGGTGTGATGGAGGGCTGGTGATGATGAGATGTGTCTCCAAGTTCTGGTTTGGTCATGGTCAAGGTGTGCTGCCTTGAGCTGGTCACATATGCTCGTCTCCTGGGTCTTCAACTCCTCAGAGGAAAACTGGGATCATTTAGTCTTTTTCTGGCTATAACTTATGGTTGACAAACTTTTGCATTTTGCTTTCACTATCACGTGCTGGGGTCCTGGCATTTCCATCCATAGCTTCATATCACCGACAGAGAGGTGGAGAATAGTCTTGACTTTCCATTTTATGAAAAAGGACGGGCCCTTTTGTAATACTTTGGGTGTAAAAGGAACTCAGGGCTGGTTCCCAGGAGATGAGCGGACTTGGGCGGTATTGCCTTTTTTGGTGGATCTTCACATCGTCAAAACTTTCTAGACTGGACCTGTTTATATGGCAGGTCGAGTGATAAAGGAGATGTCATCATGGGAATTGCCCATTTCTTGGCTCTTGATGTTGAATGAAATGAATCTGTTAATAACCACTTTTTATTTTTTTTTTTATTTTTTTTTAAAGATTTATTTATTTATTTATCTCCCCCTTGCTGCTTGTGTTTTGCTGTGTCCATTCACTGTGCGTTTCTTCCGTGTCTGCTTATCTCCCCCTTGCTGTGAGGTCCCGCTGCATCAGCCTACCGCACCGCGCGGGCTGACCTGCTCTCACAAGGAGGCCCTGGGAAGCGAACCTGGGACCTCCCGCATGGTAAACGGGGGCTCTATCGATTGAGCCACACCCGCTTCCTGCTGTGAGGTCTTGTGCATCAGCCCACCGTGCCGCGCGGGCCGGCCTGCCCTCACAAGGAGGCCCCGGGAAGGGAACCCGGGGCCTCCCATATAGTAAACGGGAGCTCTATCAATTGAGCCACACCCGCTTCCCTAATAACCACTTCTGGATTAAGTACTTACTACCCATCTAGAGTAAATCTGATTCTGAGTATGTCTTTTCATATACTCCAGCATCAATCTATACATTTAGGGAAAAAAAGACAAAAAAGAAATCGACCATAAATAAGCATATAAATTTAAACTGAATATTTAATAACAAATCTGGACCTTTCTGAAAATCATAAGTATTTTTAGTATTGTGACTTGGAATAAGTAAGTTAGCAAATTTCTGTGGTACTCTAAATTTATGAAGTCAATATATATAGTAAAAATATAAGGAGTAAAATGTTAAACTATAAAAATTTTCAGTATTCAACTTGATTTGGTTTCAGCAAAATTAGAAAACTTTTGCCCATTTTTAAGTTATTTTGACTATTTTGGATTCTAGAATTGTTGTGAAATAGTCACTTAGTTTGAATATTTATTGTATATTTTCCTTTATCATTTATTTGATCAAATTAAATGTTCCCTTGTTATGAAATTATCTTTATGGAATTATTCTCTTTTAATATAGCACATGTTGGTCCTTATTAGAAGCAAATAAATGATCTTCCATGAAGATTAATCTGGGATACATTATCTTAATTGGCTTCTCTATTAGTTTATAACATTGCTGTAATTAAATGAACGTTACTGGATTTCAGATGCTTTGTATACACAGGAAGACTTGATCATATATTTTACCCCCAATAAGATGGTTGACCTAAATAGAGCCTGCCTGAGTGTTGAAATGAGATAGAACTGAAATTACGTTTCAGGAGCTTGCTTGGGAAGAAGTGTATAATGAGGGAATTTGAATCATGTAGTGATTCATCTTTTTCGCTCTATTCATCTTAGTGTAAGTCTTGGGTCTTTTCTCAAGGACATTGAGCATATTAACTGTGCTTGCTTCTTGCGTATACCTAAGGGGGAAAGTGTCTCTTAAATAGCTTCTAGTTAGAAACATTCAGCTCACTGAAAAGCTGATGGTTTTGAGTTCCACCTTTATTTTGCATTAATAGTCCCAAAATACCACAGGGCTATGATTCAAAACTGTTTATTTCTGGAAGCACTTTGTAGACCCTGAAGTTGCTTTCCAACGCTAGTCACAATTGATGTCTTTTTCACTTGTTCTCTTCTTTCAGCCTTTAGTTGCTGCTGTAGGGCGTTACTGAATCGCTTCCACCATCACACACTTGTTTAGCATCAGATGAGACTGCAGTCTGGACTGGACTGCGTTGTCAGCGTTGAGGAGGTGCAGGGTCTGGTCAGAGTGAGCAGGCATCTGCTCGGGACGCCTTCCGCTCGTGGTGGCCATGGCTTTGTGTGTGTTTCTTCACACACTCACCCTGCCGCAGTGCTCCTCCGCTGGTGGTGGCTGCCCCCCAGGCCACGTGTGGCGCTGTCTGGAGGCGTTTTTCTTGGCACGGCTTCGGAGGGGAGGTGCTCCTGGCACCTAGCGAGTGACGCCAGGACGGCGGTGCACGGGGCGGCCTCCCACAGCAGAGGCTCACCCGGGTCCGGTGTGGGTCGTGTCGGGGCTGAGAACTCCTGCCTGTCCCCGCTGGGTGCACAGTTCATTTCCTGCCAGCGGTCTGCTCAGGCAGGCTCTGTAGGCGGAGCAGTGTTTTCTCTGCACCCAGCCAGGAGCGCCACGATCAGCCCTCAACCTTCATCTCTTCAGTAGCGTGTGAATGCTTTATGAAGTATTCTTTGAAGATGGGATTTCCTTTTCAAACCTTCTTTCTTTGGCAAGTTTATCTTTACTTATTGCAAGCTATAAAACCTAAAGCTGTCTATTATAGCCAAGTGAAGACGGCAGCTGTGTGTTACTGTTTGCATTTATTTGCATCCTGAAAAATATGACATTTCAATGTAGCGACACTCAAAGCAAATCAAAACTCAAGCAAGAGTTTCCAGAACCACTAGGCCCACAAAATCCAAATTTATCCTCCTGAAGATGTTTCCCTTCAGTGTCCCGTGTTTATGACCTTGTACTTGTGTCCTTTGCTTTTTATTATTAACCTAAAAGAATAATAGACACATTCTGTCATCTCATGTAACTCTTCTTGGCCAGTTGACGATTGCCATAAGGCTAAATGCCTATATACAGGGATATTTCTGCCTCTTTTGGAAAAAAAATAAATTAAGGGGAGTTTCAAAGTATTTATTTTCCAGAATTAGAAGTAAGGCCCTCCTTGGGAATCCCCTGGGTAGACAACCTCAGGTGATTCGGTCTTCATGCAAGGGGTGGACGGCTTTGATAGATGTGCCAGTATCAGGCGATGTGTCTGAGCTCGTCTCTGTGGGTCAAGGCTGTGGAACAAGCTGAAGTTCCATGACAGCGATGCCCCCTGAAACGCCATGACCATAAGTCTGTCTCCTGAGAAGACCGAGTGATTCCATGGAATGTTTTTACTGTGGGCTGTTCAGTCTTCCTGACTGAATTTATTACTGAGGACTTTATTTGCATATAGTTCCCCAAAATCTTCGTGGAGATGCAAGTCGTATACAAAGCCACATGGAGGAATCCAGTTTTCTGGACTGTGCTCATAGTTTTCCTCTGAGGAAGTGAAGGATAATATGGCTTTCAAAGCACATTCACAGGATTTAAAGCTTGAAGATAAGGCATTTCAAAGGAAAGTAGAGAAATAGAAGCAGCAGCAATAGCAGAAACACAGACATGCAGCAGATAATCTACCACTACATTAAGCAGTGTCATTTGTTGAGACTAAAAATAACTGAAAACTCCCGCCAGCGTCCAGCATAGGGAGACAGCGGGTCCGTCCTCCAAGCTCTTCTTGCAGAAGGCCTTCGTCACCACCAAGGTCCCACCCGTGTCTGCAGAAGGTCTTTCGGGTCCGCCTGCCGACACAGACGGGGGCGTTTCTCCTGTCTGCTGGCTCCTTGCTCCTGGCCCTGAGCGCCCTCCGTCCTGAGAGGCCGTGTGCCCCTGCTCCATTTCTCAGAGAAAATGACCTCCTGAAAACAGACAAAAAGTAGCCTAGACATACCAGAGCAGAAACCGGCACCCGGTTATGAATTCCTGACGGTGTATGTGTAATCCAGAGGAGATCGTTATATTGGGAAAATATGATGTTTCACACTTATAATCAATTTAGCAAAAGGATGTATGATCCCAAAATACTTGTAACTAAAATTTTAAACCATGCCTTCCAATATTGGATTGTGCCCTCTCGTGCTGAGCTCAGCAGTTACTGTCCTGCAGGCCTGTGTGTATGATTTACATTGCAGCAAGCAGCAGGTAAGAAGAGGACCGTTCAGGCTTAGCATTATATGACGTGGCCTTTCCACACACAACTTCAAAATGAAGCATTCTTACCATAAAATGAGGGTTTCAAACACAGTGCCCTGCCTCCCTATGGTTACTCAAGGTAAGAATGTTCATTTTCTCTGAATGACCAACACATGGGAAAAAGCTTTTCAGTTGCCCTATCAAAGTTAAGGTAATATAATTGTTTTCTAGCATTTTCTAGGCTTACTTTTTTGGGTTGCTAAATATGCTGCATGAAACTTAATTCTAAAATTAACATGAAAGGAGGAAAAATTAAAAGTTCTTTATGAAAGTTCCCATTTTTATATTGCCAGTATCTGTTCGTAGCCTCTGTAAAATTTGAAGTAATTCATATTATTTGTATTGTGATCCTCAAATTCAGCCTGTATAAGGGTCACCAAAGATGTATTTTCCTGGGAGCAACTTCAGACCTACTTAATCTGAATCTTGGTGGGGTGTAGGGGTAGGGGACAGCCAAACCTATACCATGAAAGATATCAATCTGCATGCTTAGCCCATCGAATGGAATAGGTATGTTTTGACAACGTGAATCTCATATTCAAAGTGGGACATTTAGAGATCACTAGATTGTGCTAATTTACAAGACTTCACATTTGAAGATTTGGCAAAAAGAAATCAGCTAATTTTAAACCATCATCCAATATTATATAGTGGTGAAATTATAAACATATATTTTTTTAAAGATTTGTTTTATTTGTTTATTTCTCCTCCAGCCTCTCATTGTTTGCATTTGCTGTGTCCGTTGTGTGCTTGTCTTCCTTTTAGGAGGCACTGGGAACTGAATCTGGGACCTCCCATGTGGGAGGGAGGTGCCTAATCACTTGAGCCACCTCCACTCTCTGCTTGTCTCTCATTATGATTTTCCTCCTTGTGTCTCTTGTTGTGTCATCTTGTTGCATCAGCTCACCGTGCTAGCCCATCGTCGCACCAGGCTCACTGTCTTGCTCGTCTTCTCTAGGAGGCACTGGGAACCGAACCAAGACTTCCCATGTGGTAGGCGGGAGCTCATTCACTTGAGCTACATCCACTTCCTTAAACATATTTTTAAATAGAAGCTTTTGAGATATAATTCACATACCAAAGTATTTACTATTTAAACAACTAAATGGCTTCTAGGATATTCACAGAGCTGTGCAACCATCACCAAAATCAGTTTTATATAACATTTTTATCACACACAAAACATCTCATGAGCAGCCATCATTCCATCTCCCCACCCATCTCCTTTCTCTTTGTAATGTTCTGGACATTTCCTAGAAATGTGGTCATACGGCATGCATCTTTTTGCGTCTGGCGTCTTTCATGTAGCATCGTGGTTCTAAGGCTCATCTGTGTCATAGCATGCGTTAGTATTCCATTTCTGTCTTTGTTTTTTAGGAGGCACTGGGGATTGAACTCAGGACCTCGTACTTGGGAAGCAGGCACTCAGTCACTTGAGCTACATTCACTCCTTCCGTTTCTTTTTACTGCCAAGTAATATTCACATTTTATTTATCCATTCATCAGTTGATAAGCATTTGAATTGTTTCCACTTTTTTGGCACTTATGAATAATGTTGCTGTATGAATAATCACGTAGAAGTTACTTGTGTGGATGAAATTAACACATCGGATATTTTACCCTGAGATTTTTTTCATTAAATATAAGTCTAAATTATTTTAAAAGTTTGCTATTGAAGTATAAACTCTGTGCTTTATCCTATGCCCCATTAAAATCCCTTACTTATAACAAAACTTGTGGAGGAGATTCCCAGAATGGGTGCCTTTCTGGAGCAGGGACACCAAACACTAACCTTAAATAAACTGGGGAGGGAGTTTGAGGAATGCTTTTACGAGAAGGTGAGCAGGCCGTCTCTGCACACCGCCTCCCCAGGTAACATGCCCTTGAACCTTACGAGATGCGCGAGGACACCCTGTGAAGTAGCACGTGGATTGGTGTGTGCGCATGCGCTCCTGTGGGGTCTGCGTGAGTCTTGTTTGCATTCGTCTCCTGATCTGCAGGTCTGTGTGCTCCCTCTTCATACTGGGGACACCAAGAGTGACAACAGTGGGGCCCAGTGCTTCAAGGGGTGCCCTTTCCTTGTGAAAATATGACTGACGGAGGACTGCACCTGAGAAGAGCACGGAGCGGACTCTGCTTTGTGTCCCGGGACCCGGCCGTCGCCTGGGGGTTTTCCCTCTTCCCACACATCTGTTTCCTCCTTTACGAAGAATAAGCTTGTTGTCTGGCTGTGTGGTGCTTTTGTTTCGTGTGTGTGTGTGTGTGTGTGTGTGTGTGAGAGAGAGAGAGAGAGAGAGAGGATGAGAGAGAGACTGACTGTGTCTGATTATGTTTACAATGACCTTGTGGCTTGAGTATTTTAGTTTTTATTTCTCCCTGTGAAATTCCCTACTTTCTAGGCATCCCACACGTCTGCTGCCCTGCTTATTTTAAATGATTTTCTCATCATTGGAAAAGGCTTATTCTTCTGCACGTAGGCTGACTGGCAGGTGGAATCTTGTCATTTTAGAGAGAAAGCTTGCAGAAGGGGCCGTCATCTCGTTAGAGGGGAAGCGGCGCAGCCTGCCTTGTAAAGATATTAGGTAGCCAGCTCTGCTCGCGCCCCCTTGACCCTGCTCACAGTCAGTAATTAAGGTTTTTTAAGGGATCCTCTGGAACCATTGGTTTCTCTTTGGAGTAGAAATCATCAATAAATCATGCCCTGTGAAATTTTTCGAGGTAGAGACTTTCTTTAAATAGAATAACTTCTTTACAAAACTGTGAATAGCAAGTGTTACCTAATAGGCCAACAGGTTACCCAAACTGGGAAATATCCATTTTAAAGTTCTGCAAGTCTATGGAAGTAGGAAAACCAGTGAGAGCTCTGTCTGCACTCTTTCCAGCAGTCTCTTTATACTGATACAAAGTCTGCGCAAAGCCTTCGCTTTGCCTTTTTTTCTCTTTGTAGCAACGAGGGAGACCTCGGGCCCTGAGAAGGCGAAGGCGCCCCCCTCACGGCTTAATCGAGTTGATTCGGTCGGGCCAGCGAGGCGGTGGGCAGTGGATTCACATTTGCCTGACCCTCTGTCAAGTGGCAGAAGGGACTGTGTGTGCCCCTGAGAAGAGGTTTCCTGAACCGGGCTCCTCGGCATTTCCCGTCCTCTCCCTCCCCTGGTGAGGACAGCCCGCGTGAAGACAGATGCCTGCTGCCAAAGCGCCGTGTGACCTGACCCTCAGCCGCGCCCACAGCGCAGGCCTTTCAGGTCCCAGGAGGGGCAGCCGTGAAACGCGGCGTGAAAAGCCCCATGCCTGGCTCTGCCCAGCGAGGCGGGATGCGGGGATGCCGGGGCTGGGGGCGTGGAGAGCCAGAGGGGAGGAACCAAGTGGTAGCAGAGACAAAGGGGGCCTGCTTCCCCCCTGCTTTGGTTGTTAGGCGGTCTCCCAAACTCCCGGGGCCAGTGCACTAGGGGCACAAGCCGTTTGTTGTCCCTGGCTCTGCCAGGCTCCGGGTGGGGGTCTGCAGGAGGCGGGGGCGGAGGGCTGGCCAGCCCAGCTCCGTAGGGAACCACAGAAAGCAGCAGCAGGACAGGGCACCTGTCCTAGACGGAGCTGCCCGACCAGACAGGCGCTGGCTCCCGTCATGAGCTACTGATTCCAGAAACACCTGATGGGACGTTTCCTGCAGAGGACGCCACGCGATGTTGTTGTCCTGTGGTCCCTCTGCAAGAAAGCGTGCGCATGTTAGAAGATCACATTTCCTGTGAAAACTGAGCACTTTGGGGAGGAGCTGCTGATGCTTTATATAAATAGGTGGTAGGCATTTCTAGTTTACCTAAGAAATCGAAGGAAAGCTTTGCCCACACCACAGAAGTGCGTTAAATGCATTGCGGAAAAGTAGACGTGTTTTGCTCTCCGAGAACGGGCTCCGTTATCGTAAGGCGGCAGGTTCTGGGGTGAACTTTGCTGCTGTGTTTGTGGGGTTCAGTGTGTTTTAGGGCACTCTCATGACTGGCTTCCTATCCAACAACCCAAGTGAATTGGGAGGAAAATAATAAAACTTGTGAACAAGTGTCTTTTACTTTTCTTTGTGTGTCCTTGGAAATCTGTATGGTCAAATGTAGTGGTATTTATATTAAGCTGCCTCTTCAGATTTGCGGGTTTTGTACAGCTTATCTAATACTTCCAATGTAATATGTGCGATTGAGATTATTTTTAAGATCCCAAGGCATGGGCCCAAAGCGATTATTTCCCAGTCCATGTCTGCCAGAAATAGAACGTGTGTCTATTACAGTAGAGGCGAGTCCCCACACGTGGTTTTCAGTCGCATGGAACTTTATCTAAGGAACTTTGCCACGGGATAAAGAAGACCTCTCCACGCTGTCTTTGTGGGGTGATTAAATGATGGGTTCTGCAAGAGGTCCTGGAGACTCGGAAATACTGAACCTAGATCACTTGTCTCTGATAAAGGGAATATAAAATTCTTCAGTAACAGAATTTATTTTCTCTCCTCTGATCAGCACGTCTACATCATCATGCCTGCTACGCTTCTGGAAACACAATCTGTGATCACTCTAAGGATGGATAAGTCCTAGCGTCCATTTTCCCCAAAGCTAAGATGCCCTCCTTGCAGCCTGTGCAGTGTAAACCATTCACGCCTCCCATCTGAGAACACGGCGGAAACCTCTGGGGCTGAATCCAGGCTGCTGAAATGAGCGGCTTTCTTCTCACGCATAGGAAGATCGCACGGTCTTCTCCTCTGCCTGCTTTGGCCGGGTTAACCCTGCTCATTGTTCTGTCTCCCGCCTAGCCACCTCTGGGCTCCAGGCTGGGGTTGGGGTCCCTGTCGTGCGTCTCTCCGTTGATCGCGCCGAAGCCTTGTTGATTTCCTCCCCCATCACCCTTTAGGATCGCCGGAGGCAGGCCCTTTTCCGTTCGTGCCCGTGTGCTCCCCAGTGTTGAGCAGAGTGCCGGGCACAGAGATGCCGCTCGCTAAGTGCGTATGCGGGGAAGGGAGGGAGGGAAGAGGGAGCTAACCAAGGAAGGGAGAGCCATGGAGGGCCGCGAATGAACAGCGGTGGCGCGGGAGTCGCAGAGGAGTCGGGGCTGCCCCCCTCTCATTTGTGATGGCGTGAGGGTGAACTCGGAGTGTGCACCCACCATCTTCATTGCTCGTATCAGGCAGCGTCAGTGAGGAAGGAAAGCTACTCTAGGTTTGTAAACTGGAAGGAATTTAATGTGGGGACTAGGTACTGATGAAGTGATGGGAGGAGAGCGGGTGCGGCTCAGTGGTTGAGCACCTGCTTCGCAGGTATGAGGTACCGGGTTCAATCCCCGGTACCTCCTAAAAACAAAACAAACAAAGAAGACCATGATTGCAGTGGTGGAAGGAGCAGGCGCTAGGCTAAGCCTCCGGAAAAGACTAGGATAATCCAGAGCTGACCCTCCTGCTCACTCTGAGACCTCTCTGGAGCAATAAGTCAGAATCAAGAACCTTCCCCTGCCGAAGCCTCTCCAGGCACCCAGGGAAGTGGACGATGAAGATTGAAGACTCCAGCAGAAAAAATTCACAAGTGTGCTGAGCAGCAGAAATACTGGGCACAGGCAGGAAAAAAATCTGCTCCGTCTCCACCTTCACATCTTGCATAAGTGCATCTAACTGGTATAGCTGATTCCCTCCAGGCTCTGATCGGCAAGCTGATCTTGGAAGTGTGGTGTTCACTTTCCAGCCTCCCTCATTAGGAGGAGGGTGGAGTGCACACTGAATGTGCAGCTTTGTTCTTTAATTTACAACTTTTAATCTGTGCTATCCAAAATGGTAGCCTTTAGCCACACAGGGCCCTTCAAGAATACACTTAATTACAATGAAAGAAAATTAAAAAGCCCCTGACCATGCTGGCCGCGATGCCGGCACTCGGTGGCCTCAGGCGGCTGGTGGCTGCCGTTTTGGACGCTCCCATCACCACATTGTGTTCTGCTGGGCAGCACTGCCCTGGGTGATGCGAGGAGCTCCCTTTCTCTGCATTTGCGTTGACTCTCAGATTGTGCTCTCATGTGATTCAGCAGAGCACGTGATGACCAAGCGGTTGAAGGAGTAAGCAGAGTTAACCAAGCGGCATGCAATGAGCTGAGTTGCGAAATGGAAAACAGTGAACCCAGGAGACTCTGGTTAGGTCCTTGCTTGTGTGTTTCAGGTCAGAGGAGCCCTGTAAGGGAGGCGCTTCTGAGGATAATTGAGCAAACCGCCCTTCAGGCCCAGCCTTGCTGAGTTAGTCTTTGCTGCTGGGTTAGGTTAGCGTCGCAGGAGCTCTAATTATCGTCTTGTTATAATGGAATTCCATTGGAAGGGAGGAACTCAACATCACTCTGACGAGACGGGAGAGCAAAATGAAACACACGAGTGAGACTGTGCGAGTGCCAGGTTTGCATTACAGGCCAAGTAAGTCCTATTGTAGACGCGTTTCCCATCCGTGACCAATACGTATTCTCCATCTCAGGGTTTCCTTTTCAGCTTCTGGGAAGTTATGAGTATTTCTTCTCTCGCGTTGATTTCGACCTACCACATAATGCCAAACTGAATGGGTTTGGTCAAGGATGCACTAATGCCTTAGGCTCTTTTGTGTTGGCAAAGCAGGGGTGACTTGATTTGGCAAAGGAGACGGGAAACAGGAAAGCCACCGTGAGCCTGGGCTCGTCGGTGCTTTCAAGAGCACACCATGCCCTCCCCGAGTTTGATGTGCCAGACACCCAAGCCACACAGACGGATATCGAGCTGTCGGCGTGGCCCCTGCTGCTCTCTGGATTGTTGTGTTGACGCTGGTGCTGATTTGTCTTGCTGCAAGGACGTGTTTCGTTTTAGGTTCTCTCTTTTCAAACATGCTATGATCACTCACCTCCCAGACAGATAGAATTAACTCTTCACAATTAATAAGCCGGCAGTGTATAGCTACCTATGATTCTCATATGCTGCTGAAACCAGCAATCTCATCAACTTACAAGCAAGCGTGATAAATAAAACTGGCTCAAAAGTAGCTTCTTAAGATAAGGCAAATAGCAAAATCCAATTCCTCCTGTGACGCCTGCCACGTTTTATAAGGTCAGTAGCACAAGAGGGAAGGAAATAAAACAACCTGCCAGGGAATGCAGTCGACATTGTTCTCCAAAACTACCAATGCAACGGCTTTCTTAGGAATTCTGTGTTGTCACGGAAATGTGTAGGAAAAAAATATATTGATATAAGGATCAGAGCTAGATTTGCATAAGCTTTTAAACATAGTGTGACTGGAGGGAATCCTAATCCCTGTTCAACTTGTATCGGGTCACGGAGCTGGAGTTCTTTAACCTGGGGACACAGCGACGTCAGAAGCACGCTGTGCGGATTCAGTCCTGGCTTTCTCTCGGGAGCTGGGGGCCTGGCTGCTGACGCTCACAGAATGCTGGGACTCACGATTCCAGGGGAGTTTTGCGGAATCCCATCTGCTGAAAGCTTGTGGTCTTGGGCGCTCAAGGTGCTTCTCCTTAACACCCCCTTTAAGAACTGGCTGATGGCTGTGCCGGTTTCTTGAGTCACTCTGATTCCCTGGAGGCCAATATTGCAGAAGGCTGAGTGTTGCCTTGAAGTTCAGTGGACACAGATGCCTATAACCAAACTATGATTGTTTAGAAATGAGAGGAAACTATAGAGATGGCCACTATTTTCTAGCCATTACTGATTTTTTGAGAACTTTGATTACATACACATTTTTTCCCCAAGAGAAAGCTGCTGTCATTTGCTTGGCCTCTCTCTCTCTCCAATAAATTTCCCACTGAGGCTCAGTTCTTGAAGCATTTTTAGGGAAATGTTTGCATTAGGATGATTTCCTCAGGTGAGGAAAGGGCACCCGTGTCTCCTTGGCTAAACACGTACATCAGTTTTTTCCCACTCCCTGGACTTTATTTAATAAATGTTGTTTGACTCTGCTGATTTTAGAGTGTATGAAGAGTGGATGTGGCTCAAGTGGTTGAGCACCTATTTCCCACATGGAAGGCTCCAGGTTCGGTTCCTGGTGCTTCCTAAAAACAAAAAAAACAAAAAAACAAAAAGCAAACAAACAAAGAAACCAACTCGGGAGCTGATGTGGCTTGGTGGTTGAGCGCTGGCTTCCCACATACAAGGTCCCAGGTTCAATCCCCAGCCCCGGGTATCTTAAAAAAAAAAATAATAATAATAATAATATGTATGTATGAATCTGGACAGAAAGCACAGATACTACTGGAAGCTCATAATTTTTCAGGACATGTCGTCTAATGGTTTACAGCTGAAAAAAAAGGTTATGCTCAAGCCTGTTTTCCTTGTGAGGAACAGTGTTCAGACCTTGTAAGAAGGGCTTAGCTCCCACAAAGGACGGAGGGACCTTTTAAGAGGGAGATCGGAGCACAGTGCTGGGTGGGCTTGTTTCCTGTGTATCTTGTAAATGAAACCCAAGGGGCCGGAAGACCACGCTGGAGTTAAACTGGAGCCTGCAGGGTGGCAGAGACGCTCCTCTCGCCCTGTGCCTGAGGACGTTGGGGGCCGAGTAAGCCATTTGCTTATAGAGCCTATGAGAGCCAACTTCACAGGCTCCAGAAGGTTCCAGGTTGTCTCGTTTTCATCACTTCTGTGGCCTGACATGCCACCCAGGCAGCATCGGTCTAAGGTTGCAGACGTGAAGCATTTGTCTCTCAATTTCTATTCCTTCCTATAAACTGTGTGACAGCCACCTTATTTTTATATACGCTTTTGTTCATGGAACTATGTCCATAGGTTTTTAATGATGCTTGCTGAAGGGGTGAGAAAATTTGACCTTGGTCCACATTTCAAGCTATTTAGTGGGTATTGAATCTAAAAGTGAGAGTTTAAGATTTCTTTATGAATTTATTTTTACTTTCTAAAGTTACTAAAAATATACTTCAAACTTGCTGAAAAGTTATGAGAATAGAACAAGGAACTTCCATAGACCTTTCGTCTAGATTGGGGATCAGCAAACATTTTCTGTAAAGGGCTGAAGAGTAAATATTTTAGGCTTTGTGGGCCCTACAGTCTGTCACAACCCTCCTGTTTTAGCAGGAAACAGCCATGGATGAATGGGATGGCTTTGTCCCAATAAAACTTTACAAAAACAAGTGGCAGGCAGGATTTTGCCCATGGCTTGTAGTTTGTTGACCCCAATCTAGATGTACCGATCCTTAACTTTTTTGGTGCCATATTTGCCTTATCATATATATAAATATATACATATATATTTATATATACACACACATATACATGTACATATATGTACTTATTATTATTTTCCAAATCATCTGAAAATAAGTTGCAGACATCCTATTTACCCCCAAATAATTCAGCCTGCATCTCTTAAGAACAAGAACATTCTCTTGCATGACTAGCATTCCATTATCATGGAATTTAACATTGGTGTAATACTGTTATCTAATATACAGTCCATATTTCAATTTCACTAATCACCCCAATAATGTCCTTTATAACATTGTTTTGTCTGAATCTGGATCCAAAGCAGCATCACGCTCTGCATTTGGTTGCCAAAGGCCATAGCTCTTTAGTCTCCTTTAATCGGGAATACTTCCTCAGCCTCTTTTGTCTTTTGTGGCAGTGATGTTTTTGAAGAGTAGAGGCCACCTTTGTAGAAGGTGCCTCAGCCTGGATTTGTGTGATATTTCCTCATGATTAGATTCAGGTCCTGCACTTTCGGGCAGCAGACAACTGAGGAGATGCTGTGTCCTTCCCAGTGCATTAGTTCAGGAGGCACCTGAGGTGATTTCCCCCCCCCCCCCATTATTGGGGATGCTAAAATGAACACTTGGTTAAGGTGCTCTCCACCAGGAACTTTTAGAATTAATTTTTTTAAAAATTTGAGCAATAAACATGGGACAATTATTTGAAACCTCAGTACTATGCTGAAATGTCATAGCAGGAGATCACAGTGGAACAAAATCGATAAGAAAGCATGCTTTGTTTTCAACAAGAGAATTCCATGAAATACCTATTTCAAGAGACTTTATGATATACATTATGGTGTACTTTGAGAAAGAATTGCAGTGAGAGCATCGTTCTATGACAACCATCTTGATTCAGTTTTTTTCTCCATGTGAGTTGATTTATAAACACACTTTCACAGAAACTAGAAGGGCTCTAGATGTTGGAGCTCCCTTTATTGTAAAAAAAAAAAAAAAATAGGTTGTGATATAATGAGGCAGATTTCTTGATAAGCATCATGGCTGAAGTGTAATTATCCTTTGAGTGTTTCAGAGCAAGTTGATTTGTGATGTGAAATGGTTTAGGCATAATATTTTGCATGGGTTGGCATGCTAATCCTCTGTTCAACTGCACTTCTGCGGGCTGTCCGCCAAGAGTTCATTATTTTGGCAAGATACATTCACTTTTCGACAACCCGGATTGTAACAATTTCTATACCAATTTAGAGCTGGAGGGAGTCCATGAACACTTCTAAAGGCAGTAGGGTACAAGTATTTCAGGAGGTATATTGGAAAAAATACCAACTTCCATCTAAAAAACAGATCTGCAGTTTCCCAGGGAAACTTGCTGCTATTAATTCAGGATCGAGAAATGTTCTTTGGAAATGTTTATTGATAGCATTTTTACATGCTATGGATAGATACCTGTATGCAATGAAGAGCTGGACTTTGTTTGTAAAATCCAAAGCTTTTCCTTCTATGCAGGCAACAATCCAGACAAAAAATTAAATATAAACCATTATTTAATACACTTTTTAAAAGTTATTCAACAGAAAATATTTTTGCGAAAACATGATATGTGCAAAAAATGCACAGTGCTCTAGCCTCAACTTTTTCCTTGGCCATCCATGAGAATATTCCCACTCTTCCAACCAGAGGCACTGGAATTTTTTGGCAAGAAATTTGGCACTTTTAAAACAATTACCCAAACATGCTTGAGAGAATGAATTCAAAACAATTTTAACTTCTTCTCTAACAAAAAAGTAGATACTGGGGAAATATGAAAGAATTAAAGTAAATGCTGCATATTATTCCTCTGGAAATGGGAGGGAATCACCTCCACTGAGTGCCTCCTATGTGCAGGTACTTTACAAAGGTTGTCTTTAAGTTCATTTCAAGAGTCCTCTTGGATAAATGTTGTATTCTACTCTTTTAGGAATCAGAAACCTGCAGTTCAGAGAGACTAAAATCAAACTTGAATGGCGCAAGAGTGTATAGCAAGAGGTAGATCAGGGATTAGCCTCCAGGCCGTCCGACCCCAAGGCGCCATGCTCTTTCTCTTGCCCCCAGATCCAGTTATCAATTTCCATGTCCCATACCTGGGAAGAGGCCTCTTCTTTCCACTCCAGCTTGGTCACAGAATTGTACCTGGAACATCACACACATATAATCATCAGCACTTTTCCACCACACTGGAAAACTGAAACTGGACACTTTTATATGTGGGTTACTCATGGCCATTGTCATGCATCTCCGTTCTGTTACCTCCATCCCAGACCGTGGACCTCGGCCCCTCCACCGGGCTTTGCTCAACATTGGAAAGCCTTTTGTACTGGTTTCTCTCCCTGCAGTCTGCTCTGCAGGCCACCCTCTGTTCCAACACTCAAGCTACTGTGAACGCAGATCAGAGCGAGCAGCTCTTTCACGCCTGTTACCTACTGTGTCTTCTCCCCTTTCAGCAGTCATGTTCCATACTCCTCTCTCCCATCCTCAAATCTACTTATTAAATTGCTCAAGTACCACTCATCCTTCCAAGCTAACCCTAGAGCCCCAGTTCTTTGAAGCCCTCTACAGTGGTCCTATTTGAATGAAAATATCACTGCTTTTGTTTCTTATGACATGTCGTTCTTGTGAAACTTATTTCCATTCTTCATTGCTTTAGACTTATTTCTCTGCAGATTTTCCTCCTGGAAGAGATTATATACTACCTCAGGACAGAAAAAAAAAATTGTCACATTTTTTTTTTTACCTTGATGACTAGAATAGTACTTTGCTCATCAAAAATATTAACCCATCTTTGTTTTAACAGATGCTGATTTGAACAGAATGCAATGTATAGATTGCTGAAAGTTTTGCTTTGGTGTAGGTTCTATTTATGTAGCCTAATGTAATTATGGGTTGTACTTTCTTGATTGTTAAGTATGTGTGAAAGCTTAAGTCTGGTATGAATTTTTTTCTTCAGAATTTATTGTGATTGCTATCTAGGTAATATAATTTCCTTTGGTGTGTTTTTCTGAAAGTGGTTAGTAAGGCATGGAATTGCTGAATTTGCCAGACAGTAGAAACCAAAGCAATATGAGTAATTTCTCTCTTTGTCAGTACTTTAGCTCTCAGGTGTTGTATTTCTTTTTCTGTGATATGAATACTCAGTCCTCTAGGACCTGATTGCATAATTATCTTGGAATTTGGAACACTTAAGGCATTCTGGAACAGACTCATCTCTGGGGTCTTAATAATTTAGTAATCCCAAAGATTTCCAAAGTCCTTTTCAGGTTGTAGGTCCCTTTACATGCATTATCTCATTAAGCTCCTGCAACCATGTGGCATAAATAGGACAGTGCTTTATGATGACAATAACATTAAGTGTCCAAAAGAATGGGTTCAACTTCTCATTCCCCTGGTCACTAGCTTTGTTTTCTTAACCTCTCTAAACTATAGTTTCTTCATCTCTAAAATGGGCTAATAGTACACAATTTAGAAACCGTCCACAGATTTTTTTTTTTGTTCTTATTATATAGTTCCACTGAACAAATAGTTCTAAAAGTGCACGATAGTTTGTAAAGAACCTGGCACTATTTATGTATTTGTTACAGTTTAACAATATGAATTGGAAGATTCCATTGTCATATATGAATTAGGGACTTGGGGCACAAGAATCTGCATTTTGCTGAAGGTTGTAGCAAACACCTGGCAGAGTCAGGACTGAAACCAAGGCTTCCCATTCCTCCTTCCTGCTCTGGCTGCACTACCATGGCACACCTGGATTCGTCTGTAGAGTCTGTAGTTTCATGTGCAGCCTCATTCCCATATACCTTGTGAAGGACTGTAAAAGGGTTAGAAGACATACTCCCTACTAAAGAGTAGTGTGAGATAATGGCTTCAATACAACTCATAGACCACAAATCAATTTTTAAAAGTGAGAGTTCTTGGGGACACACTATAATGGCTATATGTTTGCGGAGAAGGGAAAGTCAATGTGTCATGATCTGAATAGCAAGGGTCAAAGAAGAGATAGTTTGAAGTGGCAGTTGCTCTGAATTGAGGACAGAATAGGTCTTCCTCAAGGAAGAAAATTAGTAACAGAGAGGAAGTGGAAGGGATCTTGTGTTTGAGGAAGAGGAAAGAGACCAACTCACTGAAGGAAATTCATAAGGAGGTTGGAAAAGTATGTTAGGTAGGATTTGGTGGTTGACCAGATATCTAAAATGTCAAACCACATGCTATTTTCATTAAAGACTTTGCATTATCAAAATGATGGTTTAAACTTTGGAAGGATGAATGTGACTGAAATATAAGGAAATGATACAAGATTAGAGGTCAGTTTGGAATAGCTCTTACACTTCTGTCCTTGCTGGATTTCAGGGTCGATTCTATCATTTCGACTGGCACACTGCATTTCTGTCACACTTAGAACAGGGCTTCTGTAGCTCATATTATTGATATTTAGGGTAGGGTAATGTTTTTATTGTAGAGTCTGTCGTGTGCACTGTAGAATGTTTAGCAGCATCCCTGGCTTCTACCCACCAGAAGCCAGAAATCTACCTCCCACGCCTCACCCCCTGCTACAGCTGGAACAATCCAGATTGTCTCCAAATATTGCCAAATATCTCCTGGGGGTACAAAATCACCCCATTTAAATGAAGCACTGACTTAGAGCAATTGAAATAATACATTTTGATGTTATGCTCTAAATAAATTGTAATAAACCAAAAGAAGACCCGTACAGTGTCATGCAGTATATTTAAAAGTTAGAAGAGTTTACGTAAAATCAGCACCACTGGTTTCTCTGTAAAACTCAGAGCACCCAGGCAACCCTGGACATCTGGAAGGCAGTGATGAGCAGTTGTCTGCTGAACATTGGGTGGGTTCTCCAGTTTACCATTTTGCCCATAGCTCCCAAGTGTTAATCTGTTACCTCTTCCACTCTTATTCATTACTTGCTTGATCCCTGGAGGCATTTGAGCGTGCCAACCCTAGATCCTAGTTTTAAAAACATTTGAAATTATTAATTAATTTGTTCAACAAATATTTATTGAGTTGCTCATATATACCCGGAATAATATAGTGAATGTCACAAAGTGGTGGGGCTCATGAATCTCACATTAGAATGGAATATTGTATGGTGATATTTTATATTAATGTGGGTTTTTAATATGGAGAAATTAGACCACCTAACCAAGTGATACTGAGAATGTATCTTTCTAGGTTAGTGAAAAAAAAATTGGTATCTACAGTCCAAATGATGACAAATGTGATCTGTTTTCTCAACTTAGTTTTTTTGTTTCTCTAAACTTCAAGGTTTATCTTTGTCTTGAAGCAGTTGCCTAGGAGATAATTCTTTAAAACATCCTAAAACTTGAAACACTCAAACACTCGCCAAAACATTAACATTGGTTACTGTTTTGTTTTGTTTTCAGTTTTAAACAATATGATATGGTTCTTACAATAGTGATATGTAATAAATTCCAAAGCAATTGTCTACTTGTAGTTTTGTTTCTCTCACATTCCTTTCTCTTATGGAAGAGAGATGTGGGATTGACTTCTTTTGGTAAACCCTTTTTAAAAATTATCTGGCGAAACAATACTGTTTTCTTTCCTGTATGAGGTGTGAGAGAAATGGTTGTCATTTTTTTTTCTTTTTAACTTTTGTTTGGATCATTTTAACTGGCCAAGAGCATTATAAAAAAATAGAACTTTGGGGAAATTGTCCTGCAAAGATTTATTCAGATGTCTGCATCCAGCATTTCTTGTCATGTAGTTTTCATAGAGGATTATTAAAAGAAAATGTTGGTTGTCATAAATAACATTTTGAGATGTATCTTTAGACATTGCCGATAGTGGTTATTTGAAATGAGGCAAGCATTCAATTAAAATAACACTTTAAATGAATTATATATACTGAGCTAGACTTGGCAGACGAGATCCTGGATTAACTAGAACACAAGTACTTTACGTGTTAATTCCATTAGCATTTCAGGATTATGACCAAGTTTTAGTAAATGATATTTGTTTTGTATAAGGTATTTGTTCCACAAGCTGTAAAGGAAAAGGCTATATGGAATTGTGGAAGTATGAAAGGATTGAGTGTGCTCTTATGAAAATGCAGCTCTATCGACATGTAGTTGCTTATTTTCATAATTTACATTTATCCCAGTGGCAGAAAGCAAGAATCATATACTTATTTCAAGACATTGTTAGCCATTTAACAGTCTCTTACATAGAATAAACGATTATAGGATGTTTCCCACTTGAAATGACAAAGCATTAACTTGCAGGTAGCTGAATCTGTATCCGTGAACCATTCCCAGATCTTGTAGGGTGGTCCTACGACATGATAGGACATTTCTCAAACTGAATAAAATCTCCAGGAATTTTCCAGAGTGTCATTTATTCATTTCAAATGGTCTTGAGAAGGAATTAATTAAGTCTAAGCATACTTACTAAATGACTAGTTATAAACGTTTTTGGCTAGAAGCCAAAGTCTTAAACTAAATCTGAGTTCTGAAGATAAGGCATTGACATACCCTTAGGAGACACAACTAACTCTTTAAGAAACTAGTGAAATGTGTTAGGCAAACAAGTTTTTACACCATATTTATTGCTGTTTAGAAAAATGATATTCTTTAGAAATGTTATAGTGGTGATAAATCATACCTGTGTTTTAGAGACATGCATGGGAGAGGTAAACACTAATCAACTTGGGAGGAGCACATGTACATCTTAGAAGATATCATTGAAAAGCGCAGGGAATTTTAAAATTAAAATAAGTAAAAATGCCACCCTCATGCCAGGAAATGGGCATGTCAGAATCCAATGTTCAGGCTTATTCAATATATTTTAATA
Organism: Cabassous unicinctus; assembly: GCA_029593785.1. NCBI lineage: Eukaryota > Metazoa > Chordata > Mammalia > Cingulata > Chlamyphoridae > Cabassous > Cabassous unicinctus. The sequence goes on along the minus strand of JAQZBX010017753.1, from coordinate 7,982 downwards.
GAGTAAGCTTTAGTTAGGTGATCAAGAGTAATTGCACTGGAATGTTTCGGATTCATTGAGCTAAGGTCATAAATCACCAACTATGTATGTGTGTGTGTATACCCACATACACGTACACACATACATATATTTAGTACAGTGCAATTTCACTCAGTCACTTTTAACTGATGAACAGAAAAGATAGTCCTGTATTGCCGATTTAAGAGAAAGTTAATATTAAAATTTATGAGAAAAATATTCCTCTGAAACAACCTTGAAAGAGTATCATTGCATAAAAATATTTCTTATCCAGACTGTCTGGCTTGGTAGTGAATATACAAACATTTCCTATAAATCACGTCCAAACTCTGCAACCTTTATTTTTCAGTTGTGCTGAAAGATATTCTTTTGTCCCAGTTCTGTAATGAGTCTCTCGCTTACATTCATATTATTCACAGCTCAAAAAAATCACCGTACTGGTAGGATTTCCTGACCTAACCAGGAAGCATTTGGGAGGGCATGGAAAAGAAACAGCCATGGGTGGAGTTTTTCATTTTGGTTATGTTTTCATCCATGTCTGATTTATTTGTTTTCATTGTTAATCTCCCCCAGTGTCTGGAGCCCTGCAAGGACTCGTGGGACTTGAGGAAGCATCAGTGCCGAAGCTTCTGTGAGGTAAGACAGCGACAGTGCACGCCAAACGGCTTATACCGCTCGACTTCAATCAGGCCATGCTCAAGTAGGATTATTGGCACGGAAGTGCACGCTTATTCTTCTGCGGTTTGGGGATTTCATTTCAAATTCCGTGCATGTGCATGCATGTGCCCACGTTTACATTTCTGTGAAAAAGGAGAAGACTCCTTGGGCTTTCTTAAAACCTAGCACCCATTGCTTTCATGATCACTTAACCTGACCGAGAATAAGAAATCTGATTACCTGTGCACGAAAGACCAAAGGCTTCCTAAAGGTACACACAGCTCTATCCTCCGACCCTACACCTAGCAGGCTCTATCGTTAGTTCTCTGCATGTCATTGAATTTTTCGTGTCGTTTTGTAGAAACAATCCATGTTGTTGGTAGCAGGGTTTCTCAAATATTCTCATTTAATTTCCCAGCCTTTGGGTCCTCCATACCCTGGACAAAATGCTTGCCCGCTTGTCGTTGTCTGAGGCATCTTACATTACCTGTGTTTTCAGTTAGGTACTCGAGAGAAGGTATGATCCTGAGGGCTGCTGTCTAGACTGACTCATCAGTGCTGCTGGAGAGGGAAACGGCTGCTTTGCTGGACCTTCTCCTTCAGGGCAAACCACTCTCTCAGGCTCCGTCACACCTCAGATGGAGCGAGGGAGACTTGGGGCCAGGGGAACTTCCCGTTTCAGAAGAACCTGAGGGTCCATGGGGGCCAACGACTGAGAGACCACTCTAGCAATCCAGAAGCTTAGTTGAGGTTCTTGGGGAGTGAACATGAGAGGGTGCCCGGCGGCACAAGAATGAAATGTGACTCCATTGCATGGCTCATTCAGATTGAACTGGGAGCCAAAGGGGCACTCTTCAAGGTGGTCCAGACAGCCAGACAGGGCAGGTTGTCCCAGATTGCTGCAAGTGCTGTTAGGCCCTGTTGCCGGGCTCATACCTCGGAAGCACACGGATTCTGTACTGAGAATGTGAGCTGTGGAAATGAGGTCATAGTAACCTCATTGGTTTGTACAATACATAAAATACCTTCACATTCATTATCTCCCTTGAGCATTCCGAAAACCCCGGAGATAAGCAAGGCACAAAATAGGCCCTCGAGCTGTGTGTGGACTCCTTGAGGGGCTGGGAAGTCAAATGGCTTACCCAAGGGCCAGCACCCCAAGTAGAAAGGCTGGATCTAAAGCCCCCGTCCTCTGAAACCTCTCCTTAATTGTCCACTGGTGGGCTTCCCTTGGGCAGTTGCAAGGGGTCATACTATTTTGGTGTTATTTTAGAAAAAGGAATGAAACTGTTTCCCAGTTACCAAAATGACCAATATATTACCTTTCTTATCTCAGTTTTATTTTGCTTTATTCCTCATCAGCATTTTGTGGCTGAGTGGGAAAATGGTGATTTGCGAACTTTTATACAATGCTATTCTGTTGCTAGAAGCACTTCAGACCTGAGGATCAATGCCAAGAAGTCGATTACAGATTTCTGTAATCATGGCATGACAATACCTAGAGTAATAAACAGGAGGCTTGGCAGATATTCTGGGTTATTTAGACAATTGCTCTGCTACAGACACCCATGGCGAAGCTAATGAATTGTTGTTAAATCTAATAGAAGGAAAACCCTCAAATCCTTTTTTTTTTTACTCAGGCATTTTCTAGATGCTGGGGATAATACACTTTCTGCCCTCCCTCGGTGGAGCTGGCATATTTTCCATGTGTTTTATCAAAATGTTTGGGCTCCTCAGGGACCCAGTCAAAACTTTTCCAGAATCCTGTTGTTTAGAAACGTGTCACAGGTCTTGCCCACACACGAGGGGACGGGGTTATATGAGGGTGTGATTCAGTGGGCACCACCCTGGAGCAGGCGTTCTTAACCAGGAGTTAGGAAAGATTTCAGGAGGTCTGTGAGCTTGAATTGGAAAAAGTCAGCTCCTAATCCTTACCTTCTCTGGCCTCTAACGGAAATCTAGCATTTCCTTCACTTTTGAATGTATGCACCGTATCACAGTAGGATTCATTTCATATCACATCACAGCTGCTGCCGAACTCAAAAAATCACTTACGCTCATCCGTACTTCGAAATTACGGTAGTTGTTAGACCCGACGCCAGTTGAGTGTCGTAAAACTACCTGCCGCTATATTCTGAGAAGGGGTCCCTGGTTTTCACCTGACTGGCAGAAGGGTCTGTGGAACAAAAAAGGGTTAAGAACCCCTGCCCTAGAGGGCATCTACCACAGGAAGCAAATCAAAAGGAGGGAATCAGGTGCCTTAAGAAATAGAAGAGGGAAGAGGCACCAGGCTTTTTGTTTTTAATCCTGATGAATTGATGAAAAACAAGAGGAGTGAGGCCATCCCTGCATCCTTTTTTTTTTTTTAACAAATTAATTTTATTGATACATATTAATAAACCATAAATCCATCCGAAGTGTATAATCAGTGGTATTTGGTATAATCACATAGTTGTGCATTCATCACTTCAGCCATTTTTAGAGCATTTTCATTATTCTAGTAATAATAATAATAATAATAATATAATAATAAAACAGAACTCATCACCTCTCAATCTCTCTGTGCCTCCCTTGCTATACATAGCTGCTATTCTGTTTCCATCTCTAGTTTATTTGTATTTACATTTTGTAAAAACAGTCTTATATGTGCACTATCACCCCTATTTGTATTTCACATGAGGTTTCACTATGATATACAGTCCCATGTTGCATTTTTTAGCTTTCCTTCTAGTAATATACATGTCCTCAGACTTTCCCTTTCAGCCACTGTCATAAACGGCCATGATGTGCTCTTACCATTTCCATTCATTTCCAAAGAGTTACAAACAACCTTTTAACTAATTCTGCACAGATTAACCATCAGCTCTCCATTCTCTACCTTCATTCCATTTTCTGCTGATCTATATTCTAATTTTTAACTCTGTGAGTTTGCATAATATAATTGGTTCATAACAGCGCAATCATGCAGTATTTGTCCTTTTGTGTCTGGCTTGCTTCACTCAACATAATGTCTTCCAGGTTCATCTATGTTGTCATATGCTTCATGACATCATTTATTCTTACTGCTGCATAATATTCCATCGTGTGTATATGCCACGATTTGTTTATCCGTTCATTGGTTGATGGACACCTGGGTTGTTTCCAACTTCTGGCAATGGTGAATAATGCCGCTGTGAACATCGGTGTGCAGATGTCTGTTCATGTCACTGCTCTCAGTTCTTCTGGGTATAGACCTAGCAATGGTATTGCCGGCTCCCATGGCAAGTCCTGAGGAACTGCCAAACAGTGGCTGTGCCATTCTACACTCCCACCAGCAGTGAATAAGCATTCCTATCTCTCCACGTCCTCTCTAACATTTACAGTTTCGTGACTTTTTAATAGTGGCCAGTCTAATAGGGGTGAAATGATATCTCATTGCAGTTTTTTGGTTGTTGTTTTTTTTTAAGATTTATTTTATTTATTTATTTGCTCCCGCCCCACCGTTGTTTGCACTCACAGTCTGCTCTCTGTGTCCATTCGCTGTGCGCCCTCTGTGTCTGCTCATCTTCTCCTTAGGAGGCGCCAAGAACCGAACCTGGGACCTTTCATATGGGAGAGAGGCGCTCAGTCGCTTGAGCCACCTCAGCTCCCTGCTTTTGCTCTGTCTCTCATTGTCTTTCCCCTTTGTGTGTCCTTGTTGCTTCATCTTCTTGTGCCAGCTCGCTGTCTTGCTCGTCTTCTCCAGGAGGCACCAGGAACTGAACCTGGGACCTCCCATGTGGTAGGCAGGAGCTCAATTGCTTGAGCCACACCCGCTTCCCTCATTGTAGTTTTTATTTGCCTTTTTTATATGATTCAAAATGCCTTCCTCCTTTTCGTTTGTATTCTGTGCACAAACCATATATCTATATGGACTGAAATATGCTGCTATACATACTGAGGAACAGATGTGCCATGTTGTTTATTTTATAGACACATTATTGCCAAATATTACTGACTCTGGGTTGATATTTTTTGCATCTGATCCCCAAGTAGGAAGATATAATTGAAGATCACTTGAAACTGTTGTCTCTGGAAATTACGATGTGATAGCAGGTTTGTGTGACTGGTGTTCTCTCTGAGGTAACTGTGAGGTCTTCTGAACAGAGTCTGGTTTATTAAAATGGCACTCATATGTTTGCATTGTGACCTGCCCTGGCAGGAAAAATAACTGAGGTTTAAAGGGGGGCAAATGCGATGCCCATTAATAAGAGGAGCTTGGTCCAGAGAGCTCAGCCCAGCGGCCCAGAAGCTCAGGCTTGAAGTTGTTTTGGTGGCTTTTATGTCTCTCTGATTTTTTTATAGTAAATGTCTGACTATTACGTTGACATAGGCCGAACCTGACAATACTGATGGCCATTTCAGCCTCTTTAAAGCTGGGCATTCATTGAGGCAGACCTCATACAATCCTTGTCCACCCTCTCCCTTCTCAGGGTGTTTGTTAAGGTTTCATACAGTGTGCACGTCGTTATGAACACAAGCTTGCTTTCACTTCCTGAAATTTCAGGCTGAAAAGGATTTTAGATTTTCTACAACTGAAACACTTAAACACATTGGGCCAGAACATATCTGTGTGTTTGCAAGATAGTCTGAGATTTTATTGTCTTCTGAGACAGGGATCTGCAAAGCACAGTCCATGGGCCAAATCTGCCCTTGATTTTGTAAATAAAGTTTGATTGGCAAGTAGCCAAGCCCATTTGTTTACACGTCATCTGTGGCTGCTTTCACAGCTCAATAGCAAGCTGAGTATTTGCAGCAGATCGTATGTTCCACAAAGCCAAGAATATTTACTCTCTGGCCCTTTATACAAAGACTCTGCCAACTTCTGCTCTAAGGAAAAGAACAACAATCATAAATCTATCACAAAACCCCTCACCCATTTTAGAGTGTGGTAATTATGTCATCTGCATTACCAGCACCCATTTCTAAAAACAAAGCATTATTCTTGGTCATTTTAATCACAAAGCACATCTTCCTACGTGGCTGTGTCTTTTGGGGGCACGTTAATAGTAACATACCTAGAACGGGCTCGTGGCTTTCTCGTTGACTGATCTCTTGCTTCTGCCTTGATTAGTCATACAATTCTGTGTTTGTTAGACTGAGACCCTTGGCAGAGTTAGTCATGTAATGTTTTAAATAGACAAGTTATGTGTTAGGACGAGGATTCGAGTGAGCTTCCCCCAGGCCAAGGCACCAGATTGCTCCTCTGGGTCATATGGGGTAATTTTTCCTCCACCACTCTTTTGGAACCTGGCAGGACACAATAGCTGCACAGATTCTGCTTTTTCACTTTAGTTTATTCAGTGTCATCAGCAGCCTCTTACTTTTAAAGGCCTTAAAAACCATGGTAAAGCCATTTCTTTTACTGATCATAAAATGAACATTTTTACACATACAAGCATTCTTATAAATTGGGGTCCTTGTTTACATCTGAAGGAATATGAAATGATAAACAGCGGTAATTTTTTTCTTTATGAAATCCCAAAGGGAATTACAGCTGATGGTGTCTTAGTTTTGACAAAACCTGGCACGTGGCTTGAGAGTGGCCTCATCGCTGGTGACACGCCTCCCAGCCTTGATTCTGACGCTTCCAGTTTCAAGCGTCCTTACGTAGAATCTCTCAGGAGGGCCAGCTTTACAGTGTGCCCTGTGTGAGCGGCATGAAGTGCTGTGGCCTCCGCTGCTGCAGGGACCGGTCAGCGAGAGACGTGTACGCTCTTTAATATTGATCTTATTACTGGGTCAACCGAGATTCTGAGACGTGCAGCTCTTAGCCTGGAAATGGAATAAAAACAAAGTCATCACCCTACTTTATATATGTGATTATTCTTCTCTTTGTATGCTTTGCTTTTAAAATATTTTGTAGGGTTTCGTTATGTCCGATTTCCATGCCTCTCTTTGGAGTACATTAGGTCTGGATTTAATTAGGTAAGCTTCGTGAGCAGAGAGACTGCAGGAGAAAAGGGATTTATTTGCCCAAGACCACCCAGTTCATTAGTAAGAGAATAAGGTGCACAGTCAGATAGAGCTACTTCTAGTTACATTTCTTTTCCAGTATATTCTGTTCTAGTGTATTCCTTTTACCCCTATTCTATATTGCAGCAGACAGAGTAGAGGATAACTTTTACCTCCTCCATCATGAATGAAAGAATGAACTTTGTCTCTAATGAGTTCCAGGCCCAACGATCAGTGCTTGAAAAGACTCATCCTTAAATGGAAGGAAGCTTGGTTATCCAAAATCACATTTTACTAATGGCACGTCAAGAAAGACAAGGCTCCTTGGTATTTCAAGGTGCTCTTTAGCCATGGAATGTTCCAACATTTGTGAACAAAGACCTCAGAAACTAAAGGTGTTAAGGTGATTTCCTCTCCTGAGACTTCTTGTGCTCAAAACTTTTTCTCCCTCCATTTCCGTGCAATTCAATTTTGTGTCTTACAAGTTAGGGTGTTAATCAAATACATGTCTTTAGCAACTGAATCAGAGCCTCCACCTGCTTGAGAACTTCACAAAATAGTTAAATGTACTGAAAGAAGCTGATGAGAACGAAAACATGAAAATGATATAATGTGCCCCAGATGTCGGGGGGAAAGGCTCAGCACATAGAATTTAGTATAATTAGTAATCTTTTACTTTAGTGTGTCAGAAGAATAGTTTGCCTGATTAGAATGTCCTTTGAAGGGACAAACGGAGATGGGCTTTGATGCTATCCTTTTTGAACATATACATGCCTTTTCTTTCATGGGAAGGAGTCATACTGGAGGGTTAATAAAGCTGGCTTTGGGTGCCCCACCCTAGTCAATTAGGGAGGTCGAGGCTCACTAAATTAGAGTGAGATACAAAAGATGGACTCACCTTTTTTAAAAAAAGGTTTCCTATGTAAGGAATATTTTTCAAAGACAGGTACAGTATGGCTCCTGGGCACTCCCTTTAGGGGAGTTGTTAACACTTTGGGGCACTAGTGGGTAAGGAACACGGAGCCTTAGATCTACTTGTACAATGTGAGCACTTGGCAGGTTACTTAAATCCTCTAAATGAGAGATGATGGTGGCTCAGTCCAAGAAGATAGATGTGGAGGAGAACCGAAGTGGTAAGGACATATTTAAAAGGTAGACTTGAGGGAAACGGGTGTGGCTCAGTGGATAGAGCCCCCGTTTACCATATGGGAGGCCCGGGTTCGCGTCCCGAGGCCTCCTTGTGAGGGCACGCGGGCCTGAGCGGTGCGGTGGGCTGATGCAGCAACCTCACGGCAGGAAGCGGGTGTGGCACAATGGATAGCGCACCCGTTTAC
>JAQZBX010017752.1:15313-29105 GCA_029593785.1 Cabassous unicinctus | reverse complement strand
GTAGCTCAGTGGTTGAGCACCTGTATGAGGTCCTGGGTTCAACCCCTTGTACCTCCTATTTTAAAAAAAAGTGTGCCTCTAACTCCACAGAGGAAAGAGCATAGGGCTCTGTAGTTGGCCAAATCAGATTCAATTCCAGACTCTCTCTGGGGCTTTCCCCAGGTCTGGCCTTGCAGAGCCTCAGTCAATTGCAAAAGGGAAATGAATTCCCTACCTCATACATTATCTTAAATATCTAGTTAAAAGTGATCAAAGCTGTTGTGGAGCCATTGCTATTACTATTAGGCCAACTTAACCCACATTTGTTTCCCAAAAGGGAAGGACCTGGCACAGCTTACCCAATCTTGGTTCTAAATCACCAAACCCAGCTTCAGATTGCAAACTGCAAATTTTTACCAGCTAAAAGTCAAGCCTAGCTTTCTCAAAACAATCATTTCAGAGCAACTGTGCTACACAAATAAGATGACCCTCTTCTCATGTGAAATGCAAGTCAGATTTCTTGGTTGACCAATTCATTAGCCCCATTTACCAATAGAAGGTGGTTTGGTAAACTGATGGAAACTAAGAAAATTCTTCCCAAACAGGCAAACACCATGTGTCAATATGTAAATTGCTAAATTTCCACTACTTCTAAAATAGTTGACATTTAACCATATATTCAGTTACTGATTTAGAAGGGGAGGGGAGGGGGGAGGCAAATGCAATTATTTGAGGAAGAGAGCAAAACCTGACTCTTCTGCTGGGTACCACCTTTCATTGCAAATAATGACTTTCTTACAAGCTGGTACATTTTCAGCTAAGGCCTGAACTGAGAAATGTTCACATGTCCCTTGGAGCCAGGGGAAACTTTTTTCAAGGCAAGCACATCCCCCCTCCCTCCAAGTAGCACCACATTAGCCACATCTGAGTGTTCTGCCTGGTTCCAAGGCGCTGATGTGCTTTCCTTAGAGGATCACAGACCTGACACCTCGGACAAGTAACCCCATGAAACTCGTGGTGGGCGAGGACCTCCTGGCTTGTCCTAGCATACAGTGAACACAGAGACATATCAGGTTTTACTGATTAACAAGGCCTCTGCCACAGCTGGCTTTTGTTTCCTTTCTGTCTCCCTTTTTTTGCTGAATGAGTGAAAACAGTTCAGCCGTGGAGGCCGAGTCCAGGGAATGGAATGTTGGTCTGTCAGTTCCGTCTCACTGGCCGCCCCCACAGTCCCAAGGGTGTTGAGGCTGCACAATCGGAGCTGATAGTACCCAAAGCACCACTTAGGTCAGGGCTTCGCCCCGGCAGGTTTACCGCCTTTTCATCATCATGGCTGTACATGCTGACTTTCATTTCCATAGCAAGGACCTGGGTCACCAATAACGAGTCCCTTCCTCACTAGGAATGTGATAAAAAAACAAAGTTCCCTGTATTGTGTCTTCAACTTCTGTCTCACCTGAGCAAGAATAAACTAGATACAGAAACAGCATATATTGTGGTCATAAATAGCTACCAAAAAATCCTCACTTCATTCCTTCATGTGTCCCACCTTCCCAGCTGCTACGACAAATACCACATAATGGGTTGGTTTAAAAATAGGAGTTTATTGTCTCACGGTTTTGGAGGCTGTGACGGTTAGAAGCTGTATGTACCCCAGGAAAATATGTTCTTAAATCTAATCCATTTCTATGGGTGTAAACCCATTATAAGTAGCATATTTTGATGAGGTTACTTCAGTTAAGGTGTGGTTCGGCCCAATCAGGATGGGTCTTAATCCTATTATTGGAGTCCTTTTATGAGCGGAATGAAATCCAGACAGAGAAAGTCTCAGGAAGCAAGAAGCTGAACATCAACAGAACCCAGAAGAGAAGGGAGAGGCCAGGAGACACCGCCATGTGCCTTGCCAGGTGACAGAGCAGCCAGGGTTCGCCGGCAGCCAGCCCCAGAAAGCCCGTCTTCAGGGAGACGGCATTGCCTTGATGATGCCTTGATTTGGACTCTCCCAGCCTCAAACAGTGAGCGAATAAATTCCCATTAACTTGACCCATTTCATGGTATTTGCTTGAGCAGCCTCGGAACCTAGAACAGGCTGAAAGTCCAACACCAAGGTGTTGGCAGGGTTTGCTTTCTCCTAGAGTCCTCTGGCTTCTACTGCGTCTGAAAATCCTTTGCTTGCAAGGACTCCAGGCATATGGATTAAGACCCACCTGGATTCAATTTGGCCTCATCTAAATGGGATCGTCAGAGAGCCTATTCACAAATGAGTCCACTCTTAACTAATAATAGCATCTTCAAAGGTCCTATTTACAAATGAGTTCATACCCACAGGAACACAGATTAAGACTTGTATATGTCTTTTGTGGGGAATATGATTCAATCTCTAATGCCCTAGTTATCTGTGAATTTCACTGGCATAAGCTCACTAAGCCATGGCTTCTCAAATTTTAATGAGCATAGGAATTACCCAGGGATCTCAGTAAAACGTTCATTCTGAACCAGTCATTCTGGAGCAGGTCCCAGGACTCTGCACATCTAATAAACTCCCAGGAAGGCCGATGATGCTGGTCCATGGATCACATTTTGGATGGAGAAGGTACCAGGTGGATGAGAGGCTGCTCAGACCTGCAGGGCCTTCCCATAGGGGTTCGCAGCTCAGTCCCCAAATTCTCAAGCCTTTCATGATTCTTTTTTTTTTTTTTTTTTAGATTTTATTTTATTTATGTATCCCCCTCCTGCCCCCTCATTGTTGGTGGTTGCTGTCTGCTCTCTGTGTCTGCTCATCTTTTCTTTAGGAGGTACCGACACCCGAACCTGGGACCTCCCATGTGGAAGAGAGGCACTCAATCACCTGAGCCACCTCAGCTCCCCAGTTTATTGTGTTTCTCATTGTCTTTCCTCTTTGTGTGTCTTTTGTTGCACCTTACTGTGTCAGCTCGCCGTGCCTGCCTGCCCTGCCAGCTCACCTTCTCCAGGAGGCACCGGGAACCGAACCCAGGACCTCCCATGTGGTAGGCAGAAGCCCAATCACTTGAGCCACATCCACTTCCTCTTTTATGCTTCTTGATATGACTCAAAGTACTTGGGACTAGGCAACAGAGGCTTGGGTACTATTGCAGGCTTTGCAGCCAGCTCACACTGTGACTTTAATGTAAGCCTTTGACTCCTCGGAGTCTTCATTCCTTCCTTAAAGAAAGTAATAGCTAATAGGTAATACCCTAAATGGGTTAAAGAATCAATTTTTTAACAAAAATGAACAATCTATATAAACACTCAAAAAGCTGAACACTCTATGCAAATGTAAGATGGTAGATTTCTTCTTCCTTTTTGACTGCCTATTTATCATTTTTGGTAAAGATAAGACTAAGCCATTGAAAAAAATCATTTTAAAATCTCTTACTCTAATAGCTACATTAGAGTTTTCTGAAACTTCCCTCACTGTATTTCCCAAATGCCAACCCTATTCCTTCCTAATACACTTGCAGTTCAGAACTCAACCAATTAGAAGCACTCTTTGTTTCTGGCAAGAGAAGCAACCCAAAAGAGATGGGAATACATTGCCAAAGGAAATGGCAAAGAAGTAGAGGGTGCTCCTTACCAAAACCTCAAAGATTTTCAAGGAAAAACTGATTCCAAAGACAAGAATAGTGAAGGTCAATATTCAGTTTCTTTTTGTTAGAAGATTTGGATACTGGATAGGACTCTGCTAATAATTTACTGAATGATAACTTTAGGCAAGTTCAGTGTCCTCCTCTGTAACATGAAAAGGTCAGTCTAGCTAATGCCAGTGTCCCTGCCAATTCAAACAGTCTGGGATTCTAGAATGAACTTGAAGAAATCGTGTAGTAACAGGCAATCATGGAATTAAACTAAGAATTCCAGAGGTTCTATTCCTACCACATTAGGCTTCAATTTCATTTTCAAATGCTGTCACCTAGCATTTGAACTCAGATAGTTTTTAAATCAGTGTCCCTACCACAGGATCTACAACCGAGGACCGTATCTAAAAACAGGCAACTTCCTGCCACTGAGACAGAAGTGTGATGAGCTCATTCTCGCCCCACTATCACTAACCGGCCACAATCCACCTAGTTTAAATGCACTGTGCTTAATGAAGACTTTATTTACAGCCTAGATGAATTTTCAGTGCCCTGGAAGTGATATTCCTGCTTACAGAACCACCCCAAAATGCTTCCTTCAATCATACTCATATTCAATACTGTAGGAATCCATATTCCTACAGTAACTCAGTGATCATACAGGTCAAAAGTGCAGTTAGTTTTCTTCACAATGTCCTTCTGAAATAAGTCAATATGCTTCCCTTCAAGTAGCTAACAAACGAGCAATATTTGCTCCCAGACTGGCCTGTAATTCAGACACAGGTCAGACAAAAATTATGATAATAAAATGCCTCACACTTGCTCACAGAGAGCATTGCCATAGCCACACAGCAAACCTAGAGAAATTCCAAAGCTGGGAGTAAAAATGCTTGTGAGAAAATAGGTGCAGAGAGGACAAGTGGTGTTCCCCAAGAGGCAAAACACTCAGGGGTTAAGATTCAGGCCTTGATGTGCTGTATGACTCCATTTATATGAAATGCCCAGAGTGGGCAAATCCATAGAGACAGAGAGTAGATTAGTGGTTGCCAGAGGCCGGGGGAGGGAGGAACTGAGAAGTTCTTTTGGGGATGTTGGAAATGTTCTGGGATTAGATAGTGGTGATGGTTGCACAACATTGTGAATGTATAGAAACCACTGAATCGTTGACTTTAAAATGGTTACAGTGTGAATTTTGTGTCATGTGAATTTATCTCAATAAAACAAAAAAAATTTTTTTTAATTTTTAAAAAAACAAAGAGTTCAGGTCTTAGAGTCAGACAGACCTGAATTTTTCTTCTCCAAACCTCAGTTTTCCCGTTGTTCTAAAAATGAAGTGAGATATTATACAAAGCATTTAGCAATGTTTCAGACACATAGTAAGAGCTCAGCTGATGACAGCTACACATCCATAAGGTTATGCAGCCGTAAGTCGCACCACCAGGACTTGAGCCCAGCACTTGAGACTTCTTGGCTGTGCTCTGCTAGTTGCCATGAGGTTGTTCTGAGTGAGGCAGCAGCATCAGGAAAAATTCCTCATAGTAAGGAATAGTGAGGGAACAGGAGGATCCAAACCTGCCAACTGGGGGCTTTGGCTCTGTGAGCTAATGTGTCAACTCGGCCAGGTAATTGTGTCCAGGTGTTAGGTCCAGCAAGCACTGGGCTAATTGTAATACAAGGACATTTATGGACTTCGATCACCAGTGAGTTTATTGCATGGATGGCTGATTACATCTGTGTCAATCAGGGAGATTACATCATCAATGGGTGACGCTTTTATCCAATCAGTTGAATGCCTTAAAAGGGGAAGTGATTTCAACATTCAGAGAGAATTTCCCAGCTCGTCGTTGAACAGCCAACTTCTCCCAGAAACTCATCAAGGACCTTTCATCGGACTTTCTTCGGAGCCCCTGGTTTGCAGCCTGCCTGCAGAACCTGGACTTGTGCATCCCCACGGTCATGTGAGAGACTCATAAAATCTCATGTTATTGACAGATATCTCCTGTTGATTCTGTTTCCCAAGAGAACCCTGACTAATACAGGCTCCATCCACATATTTATCAGATTGTGTTCAGGGGCTTCTCTGAAACAGAAACCGGGTTGCAGACTTTCAATTACGCTTTTGCCTTTACTTTTTAAAAAACCACTCCTCAGAATTTTCTTGCAAAATTTCCGCCACTTTTCTTGGGTCCTCTCCATTTCCGGGATATAAAAGTGCCTCACATCATATTTATAAGACACCATTTCCACCCCCCAGGGCCATGCTGTAAGCTACCCTTGTGCCCTGCACGTAAGAACTCTGTTTATAGAACCTGCATCCTCCCACTGGGCTGCTAGCTCTCCAAGGAGCTGCTGGCTGGCGGATGGGACTCCACCCAGACAATGCCATGTTTCCAGAGCTCCGCGTCACTAGGAAAATATGAGGGGAGGTGGCGGGAAGGAAAAAGCATGGCTTAGACTCCCAGTGAGAGTCACCTTACCCCCTGACAGATCAGCAGTTTGACAAATGGTTAAAATTCAGCTTGCTGTCAGCACACACATGTCCAACAGGTTGAACAAGATTCTTGAAGACAGAAGATAAACAAGCAGGTTCTCCAAGCATTGCCTACTGAGGAGTTGCAGGGACCCCTCCAAGAAAAAAACAGAGGTTGAATCTGGAAGCAAACAGTTCTGAGTCCACAGTTCTACACAGTCCCCCTTCTCAGACATCTTGCTTATGAAAACTGGCTCTTCAGTCTGCCCATTTTGCTGCAACAATTTCTCTATAACTGCTGAAAGTATCAACCCTAAATTGTAGAATTCATGCCACTTAAAAAAAAAAATGCTTAGACTAAGAAATTTCTATTCTGATTGCCATTCTAATTAGTGCCCCTTTGCACCCCAAACTAGACCAAATTTCCATGCAGAAAAGCACTAGCATTTCCTTTTGTCTCCTTTGCTCTGTGGCTGCAGGAACAATGCTAATAGGGCCTGGAGAAAGTCAAGTCAGACAGTTATCAGAATCAGGAGGCCAGAGGCTGAACCAAGACTTTCTCCCAATCTTCAGGGTTGAGACACACAAGGTGACCTTTATTTATTTCCTCCTTCAAACATGCTGGCTGTTGCCTGGGACAGCACCGCGCAGCCCAGGCCAGTCTGCTGGGGTCAGGATGCAAAGCCTACTTTTTCCAGGCTCCCTCCCCACAGGCCAGTCTGCTGGGGTCAGGATGTGCTCCACCTGATGGGCAAAGGAAGCAGAGCCAGAACAGGAAGGTCCTGATCCCAGCATGGCCACCTGCCCATTCTGAGGTTTTGTCCAGGTTAACAACTTCGGTGAATTACAGTTTGCTTTTCTTAAAGACGGTGGCGTTATGGATCCATTCACTGCACGGATCAAGAAAAATGAAAGATGATATGCCAAGTGTTAAAGCCCAAATCACTACATAATAGCAAACTGTGTCCAGGAAGGAATTATTATGTACCACCCAGAAGTTACAGGGCATAAATCACAGATTTCCTCCTCAACACACGCTTTAAAGGAGGCGTAGTGACTTTTCAGCCTCTGTCCCCTTGGACCGATTGCTTCCCAGCCACAGCCACTGGCACCGTTCTCACTCCGACCTTCCTTTTCTAAAGGAAGGAAAAACAAAATGTCACCTTCCCCCTGGGAAGAGCTGGGAGAGACAGGGAGAGGGATGGAGTAACCAAGTCGAATGAAATACGCATCCCAGGGCCATTCAAGGAGCAGCCCCTGGAAAGGCACATCTGCTTTAAAAAGGAGCCCGTATTGGGTGCCAACCTCAGAGGTCCATATGCGTCACCATGGTTTTCACCAAATATTTCCAGGTCTTCTCTCTTCCCACATACACGTGATTGTGCTTCCCTGGCCCCCCTGACGTTGGGTATGACCATGGGACTAGATTTGGTCAATGAACTGTGAGCAGAAGGAACATGTCACATCCAGGCAAAGCTCTAAGAGCCAGTCATTGATTCCTAAATCCCCCTTTCCCACTGCTCTTATGAGCAAAGCACCTTCCCCTACATTGACCCATATTGAGAATAAAACACAAGCAAGAGATACACTTTTCTTACCTAAACCACTGCCATTTGTGGATTGATTGTTAATGCCACATAACCAGGCTATACAAGTCTATGACTTGTAGTTTCAGCCCACCCACTGAGAACAAAACCCTGAGCGGACGGCACGCTTCATCCCCACTAGCCAGTGGGGCTGTACCAAGGAAAAAGCATGGGCTTCCAGAGCCCACAGACCTCGGTTCAAATCCCAACTCTACCACTGACCAATGGTCCTTCCTGAGCCCCAGTTCCCTCAGCTGTGAACTATGACACTATCAACTGCCTCATGGGGTTGGGGTGAGGCTGGCGTGTGACGTGTGTGGCCAGGCATTCTGTGTGAGCTAAAATAAACAGGAGTGACTTCAGTGACCCTCCTCCACCTCATCCTGCTTTTGTCTCTCACCAGCTGTAAAACCGGAGCCTCTGCTTCCTGCTCTGTAAAATGGGGAAGGAATGCTGTGCCCCCTCTCGGGGCGGTTGTATGGGCTCAGTGTGGGAATGTCTGTGGAAGCACCCAGCACGATGCCTGGCACTAGGCACAAGCTGCTCGGTTCGCGTGAGCCCATCTTTCCTGCCTACTCTGAGCTCCTTGGCCAGCCTGGCCAGGGCGAACCCTGAGCCCCGAAACCGCAGCATCGCCCCACCCCACCCCCTGGGGGGACCAGTCCTCGAATGGCCTCCTGCCTGGGCTCCAGACTGTCCTCTAGGTTCCCCGCTGACAGGTGCCCTGCCCCAGCCCACCCCTACATCTCTGGCTGCCATCTCCTGGACCACAAGCACTGCCTCTGCCCAAGGACCCCAGCCTTGGGGACCTGCACATCGGCATGGCCCCCCTGGATATCCACGCCAGCTCTGGTCACCTGCGAATTTGAGAAGCCCGCATGGATACTAGGCACAGAGACCTGGCCTATCCTTGGGGCCAGCTCTGCAGAGGTGGGGGAGTTCCCTCACCAGGGCACCTCCTGACCCAGCGGAGAGGATCCAGAGAGCCCGAGAGCCTGCCCAGCCCCAGCTGTGACAGTCACCACGAGGCTTGGAGGAGTAGTTGACCTCATGTCCAGGAAGATCTGCCATTGGCCACAAAATCCTTGGCCAAACACTAAGAGCATCCCAAACTGTTATGCCCTTTGGCAGCAGCCTAACTGAAAGGCAATCACTGGTGTTGTAACACCCGGAACTGCTCTCAAACCTCTGGAAGTGTACATGGAAGGAATACTGGAGGCAGAGTTGGGAACTGGCAGCCTATCACAGGGCAGCCCCTTCCTAGCTGTCTGACAGGTAACAACCTCTCCCAGCCTCTGGGCTAAGAGCTTTCCATGGATCATCTCATTTAATTCTCACAACTATCCTGAGGGAGGCACTATTATTATCACCCTTTGCTTATAAGTGAGAAAATGGAGGCCCTAGGAGGTCTCAAAGGCAGGAAGCAGCAGAGCCAGATACAAACCCAGGCAGTGTGACCTGAAAGCCTTCAGGCTGAGCACATAGGCAGGATCTGTGTCTTACTCTGGGCCCCAGCCTTGCCCAGTGCCTGGTGCAAACTGGCCTTCCAATTTGTTTACTGAATTCATAGGCTTTATATATGTTTTTAAATGTCTAGGTATATTTTAAAGTACCCAATGATAGCCACAAACCACACACAAACATACATACACACATATATATATATATATATTTTTTTTTTTTTTCTTTTTTCTTTTAAACAGTCAATACACTATTTCAGCTGTGTCATGGGCTAAATCAACTATTATTAGTGGCCTGAGAGCCTAACCCCAATTTATAACATTGTTCCTATGAGAAAATTCTTTCAACTTCCAAACACCCTACATAAAAATAAATTTTTAGCACCATCCGTTCCCAAATTGAGCACTCAAATTAGCAGCTGCCGTCATTAGCGTGCTGTTCACCTTTGCATTACTAAAAAGTCTGTCCTGACTCAAGTTTGCCTCGCTTTGCTGCACCTTTGCCTAGAGAAGATGCCTGTATTTCAGAGGAATGTGCAAGTTGGACAATCCTCACAATTTTTACAAAGGTCCCATGCTCAATCCAAATTTTCACAAAATTGATAGTTCTCTGAGAGGCACAGGATCTCTCAATCTGATAAACAGTTGCCCTAACTAATGAGTTTTGCATTCCCTGAGACTACTGGAATTTTAAGGTTGGGAGGGGCCTGGCAGCTGTTCTAGCTGCTCAGTTTTAAGATGCACAAATTGATGCCTGGGGAAGCTAAGTGGTTCAAAAGACACGCAGTGAAACCTCCACCTTGGTAGGAACGTGAGGGACTTCACTCCAATTTAACTCCTGCATTAGGCATTATCTAGTAACTTCCTCAGTTCCCTGGTAAGGACAATGCTCTCTTATCCCAGAACACGCATCATTACCTAACCTCTTCTCTTCCTGCATTGCCTGGGAACCCGGGGGCTCCAGGGGAGTTCTTACGCTCATGTGGCCTCAGAAAAACACTGAAGAGGCTCTTTTTGCCTTCTGCTGCTGATAGTGGCTGCTGGCCAAGGGGAAAGAGTGTGAAGAAAAACAACTTAAATTTCCTTCTCAACTCAAAAGATGTATTTCTGTTCCCACTCCCCTATTCAAACCTAGGTTCTCATCTACTCATTTTGAGAAAACCAGTCTATCCAAGTCTAATATGTACCTCATCATCCAATCCATTTATGATACGTTCTTTCCAGAATGACCCTGCCAAGATGACACTGCCATCACAAAACAGCTCAGCCCAGACTCCAGAATGGCTCCCAATACACAACTAATTGAATCCAAACCTCTCCTAGCCTGGCTGGTCTCCAAGACTTTCCTAAATTGGCTTCAGTCTAACCTATCCAATCCCATCTTGCCCAAGGCTTCAGCTCAAACCCACTGTCAAACAGATCCTCCCTCTAACGTGTGTCAGGCGAGGCTCGTTCCCAGTTTCAGGCCTTTGTATAGTATCCAGAACTGTCCAGTAACTAAATGAAGGAAATTATGTAATCCAGCATTCCCCCTGAAAGTATTCTACAAAACATAAGTAATGAGAATGATTCTTTGAACAAAAAAATGTTTGTGGCCATATAATTTTGAAAATTTCTTATGATAGAGTTCTTTCTTGGAGAATCACAACCCACCTTTAGCATATTAATAGCTCTGGGAAGTCCAGTAATAAGAAAAGCCATTTAACTTTATTCCAGCATTTCCCAAATTTATCTTACAATCTATCCGCTTTCTCTATCTCCACTGCTACCACGCCACTCCAAGCCGCCATCATTTTCTTCCTGGATGACATGAGAGCTTCCTAGCTGGTCTAATTCCATCCCCTCTTCTACTCTCTCCAATCCATCCCACACACACAAGGGCAAGAGGGATCATTTTGCATCACAAATCCAATCACATCACCCCCCTGCTTAAAGGCTTCAATGGCTTCCTCCTGCTTTTAAGGATAAAGGCAGAAAAACAAACAACAAACCTCTTAACTAGACCCACAAGGGCCTATATAGTCTACCTCCCTTTGCAGCCATATCAGACATCATGCTTCTCCTCCTCCTCACTCGCCCTAGCCTTCCACTCCAGGCACACAGGACTTTTTTTTAGTTCCTCCTATACCATGCTCCCTCCCACCCACAGGGCCTTTGCACATCTGCCCAGAGATGCCTCCTCTGCCTCTCCACTTCATAAGCTCCTACTCAGTCCAATAATCATCTCCTCAGGAAATGGTCCCTGACCTCCCAGACTAGGTCAAATCCTAGCCCCTCTCTTCCATGACCCTTATCACAGTTCCTAATTTTATTTTCTGGTGTGATTTTTTTTTTTCTCTCCCACTATAACCTTTCTGAGGGCAGGGAACAGGTGTCCATTTTTTGCTCACTGAGCTTAGTACAGTGTCTGGCCTAAAATAGTACTCAACAACAAGAACAACAACAAAAAGATGTGTTAAACCAATTATGAGCAAAAGATGTGAAAAAAGAAAGTACAACAAAATGCAATATATTCCATGTTGTGGAAGAAACTATAAGGGAATCTTAATTTGACCTGGGTAAGATGGGTAAAGCTGCAAAGTGCTTGGTGCCAAGAAGAGAAGAGACAGCAAAGACATTCCAGAGAGAAAGAATAGTACATGCAAAGGTATGGAAGTTTGCAAAGGCTGGTTGCTTTCTAGTTGGTTCTGTTTACATCTTACCTATCCACATCTCCGATTCTCAAGGGCAGGAAGCATGTCTTTTATGCTCTCCTCTCTAGCTTAAAGCTGAATGCTCCGGTGAGACAGGCTAGTTTAGGGACTAAAAAGATGAATCTGGGACCTGGCAGGAAAACACAGCCATGACACACGTGGCCATGGAGACCCCATAAGTTGACTGCTGGAAGAACCCTGGGAGAACCCCCATTCAGAAAGGGATTTCATCTGGGATCAAGGAAGAGCCCCGGATATTAACAAGGGGCTTTGCCATTGGGCCCTCCCAGGCAATTGATGGGTAGGGTAACCAATCAAAACAGCAAACATCTGGGACTCCTTCCCTGACATTAGGAAAGAGGCGGGATAATTAATGATTTAAAAAGCAAGTGTAGAAGCTAAATCATCCCCTTTTACCCTTTTTGCTGTTATGCCCTTTCTCTCCCTGCCTGGATTAGCACGCAAGTACACCTGGGGACTTGTAATCTGTAATGGGGTTTGTAGTCTGTAAATCAGTCCTCTTTACCCCTTTTTAGCCCTTTTCCTCTCTCTGCCTGGACCAACCTGCAAGTATACCTGGGACCCATAATCTATTTTCTCCCATTTCTCTTCTCTCAGTTCCTTAATAAACTACTGGCCTAAATGACCTGGTGTACTCTTAAATTCTTTTTTTGTTGCATAGCCAAGAACCTAGAGAAAATCCGGCAACACTGGAAGCATGACAGTGTCTGCTAATTTGAGTAAACAACTCCCCAGGTATCAGCTGTGCCTCTCTCCAGGCCAGGTATCACCTGGCCACCACCCCCACCTGCCACCACCCATACCAATGGAACTGCCCCATTTCTGGAAATTGTAGGCCTTTCTTTAAACCCACTCTGTGATTAACGGCCTTTCCCAATATCCTTTGTATACCAAACAAGAAGTCTAGAGTTAAAAGGGTCAGGTCACCCATGGCCTTTTCTGTGGGCCCTTACTTCACCGGATCACCGCGTAAGCATATGAGGCTGCTTTATTCTATCTCCCTATCTGAAACAGAGAGACACACGAAGGACACATGCTTCTCCTAGACTTTGTTTTAACCAAAAGGAACCACCCACGCCTTCACCTCCCCTCCCAACCCCCAGCCTCTATCTACCTGTTCTTTGTTCCACAAAACAAACACCTAGTTCCGCCTGCAGGGGCAGACAAGGTACACACACACAGAAGCAAACAAAGAGGCCCTCATGCCAAAGGCTTTCTTTCCTGTTGGACTGCTCCTGTCACCAACGCCTTTTGTTTGAAGTCATCAGATGTGCCAGGTACCCACCAGAGCCTGCCAGGAGATCTTGGGCCTGTTCTGTACCTGCTCTGAAAACAGCTAGGCATATCTGGCCTCCCATTCCCACAGCCACCCTCATGCACCAGACATTTGGGGGCCTCCCATTCTTATAGTCTGTGTTCTGACTGCTGATGTGCTGCATGCACAGAAAGTGCATCCACCTCTCTCTAACCCCTCTGAGCTGCAGGAGCAGCGAGGCCACGGAGCTGTGCCTGGGCCTCCTCACTCTTCTCTGCTTCCTGGTCCTAATCTGTCAGTAGCTGCAATGTTCCAGATACCATGCTACCAACCATCTTGAATGTTTTGTATGGCTTCACCCTCAACACAGATCTCTGTTGCTTTTCCCCACTTTACTTATGAGGAAATTAGGGCTCAGACTAGGTAAGTGAAGTGTTGTAAATCATATAGCCAGGACTCAGAGCCAGTCTGAGTCCAGAGCACATGCTTTTATACGCTATAAGATGGTACCCACTGTGCCAACTACTAGCTAAAAGGCCAGGAACCCCTTTCCTTCTTGAAAGCCTTGATAATTCCTTTACAATACAGATTTGGTGTGGAGTGGAAGGTTGACAAGACAGACCCAAATATCAGGCCAAGTGCAACTCTCAATCTGCTCAGTATGTCATTCTGGTATAAAGGTATAATAATTTTCTTGAAAATAGTCTTTTTTCCTTTTTTTTTTTTTTTTTT
>JAQZBX010017752.1:0-15213 GCA_029593785.1 Cabassous unicinctus | reverse complement strand
TCTGCTCCCCCATGTTTGGGTTTTAAGACCTTACAAAGAAGGAAAGACAGCTGTTAGGGCTTTTTTATTTTTTAATGTATTTCCCGCCTTTGTTACACATTCAATTGCACATGGTCTTTAGAACAGCACTGTGAATATTTTCCTTGAAAACACACACTTCCCTCCTCTTGCCTTTCACTCATTTATCTTATCTCTACTGCCTGGAGTTCTTGAGGCTCCATTCCACAGTCATTTCTGGTTATCAGTTTTGCTTTTACAAGCAACATTTATCTGGATTGCTAAGACATTCTTGGCCTTCTGGAAATATGCTTTCATTTTTCTTGTCAATTACTTGCTTTATGTGCTTCCAAAGTTATGCTTTTATATGAAAACAGATCCCTTTTCCCCAATTCCCTCACCCTTTACATGGCATCAGCTAAAGCTGGAACTGGGACTCTAATACTTTATTAAAGTCAATATATCCCACGGAAAATAATGTTGGTCATAATCCAAATCACATTACACACCTTCCAGGACAACGTGGATTAGTTTAACGTTCTTTCTCAGTATTTAGAAGAACCTCCCCAAAATGCTCACCAATGCTTTATGTGTAGAACCCAAGAAAATGTCTTTGCATTTTCTTAGAGAGTCCCTAAGGCTATTTATCATCTTTTTTACCCCTCTCTCTCTGATGGTGTTCCTAGGTGACCAAGTTATATGAATTGATCCTATACCCTACAAAGACCCCAGGACATAGAGATATGAAGACCACCCTGCCTTCAAGGAGTTTCTAGTAGAGATGACGACAACCAACTTCACAGATCCTGTAATGAAAGGAATGGAGATAAATCTCAAAGAAAGGAACAAAGTGAAAGCTATTGCATCCAGAGGAGAAGAGGCACTACCTTCTGGCTTTACATTTAGTGTTATACAAGAAGCACATGGAGATATTTAGAGAGCAGGCAAGCGCCAGCATCTGAGCTCATGCCTAGACACTCAAGTTTCCAGGGAACACCCTTGGCCAAATCTGTTGGATGGGATACCAGCTGAACACTGTGCACCATCACAAGTGGCTGAGGTTCAGGAATGAATAGATAGACCCAAACCAGTTGTTCTGCGATGGAAAATGTAATACACACCAGTTTGCAATTAGTCTAAGTCTAAGAATCAGGGCCAGCTAGGCCCAAACAAAAGAACAGAAAGTCCACGGAATTGGGTCCTTTCCCACAAATAAAATCCATTCTCCTTAATGTTTTTTAATTTTCAATTTCTATTTATAATGGCCTAAACTGTATATGAGAAGTTTATTATAAGCCATCCAGAAGGGAAAGGTGCTAAATGCCAAATCCAAGTGGAGAGGGGAAAAAGGACTAAGAAAAAGGGTGGTGGCAGAGGTGGACTCTTTGATATCCTGGATTTCAACAGAACCACAACAGGGACCTGGAGATAGGTAGAGAAGAAAGAATTCTACCTTTGTATTTCCATGATGAATAAAGCTTTTCTGGGCTCCAGTTTATAACACAAATCCTTTTCAATCCCTCCTTCTCACTCACACACTATCCAGTTACAAATACTCATTTGATGGCTACGTCTTTAAAACAATAAGTCACTAGATGAGCCTATAAATGTAAAATGTTTAAATGGTAAAAGCACAGGCACATAAAAATGATGGTCTTTTGGAATCTACATTTCTTGCCTTGGGGGTTTTGGGAGATTTATTTCTATGTGCCTTTTCAGGCTTATTTCCCCAACCAGTGCTTTCACATATCTCCCTGAGAGATTATGGTGTGTCTTATTCTTCTGAGTACTATGGGGTCCAACGGTGACATCTGACTTCACCCTCACCTGCAGAGACTAGGAAAGAAACCCACATCTTTTGAGGATCTAAACCTGATCTCATTTAGCTACAGTACCAGAAACAGTATCATATATACAACTAGAGCTCAGTAAATGTTTGCTATTTGCTGAATAGAATACTCATGAGTGGGGAAAGTTACTAAGTGCCTATTATACCCATAGTAGATGGAAAGAATAGTGTATAATTCAGGAATTTACAATCTCTTCGAATCCACTAAATGGTACTTAGAGGTTTCCAATCTTGACAGTATAAATATTTACTGACGCACTTGAGGATATCTGTGCTCCTGTAAGGATTGACACAGTAGATGATCTGCAGATCATCTAAAGGTCCTTCCTTTAAATGAAGGTCCTACTAAACCACGGATCCTCCATTCTACACTTGATCCCCTAAAAATGAAGAAAAGATAAACACAGGATGTTTCATTTATTGCTTTCAAATTAAATCATGTTGTTTTTTAATTCATTATTTCTGCCATCTAGGGTCTGCAGTCTAGTACCTGGGGTCTCTCTGCCTGTTCTGGATTACCCACCTATTTGATATGCATGCTTTTTGCATCTTTATGGCAAGGAAAATAAGTTAACAGGACAGGGCCAAGAGTCCTGTCATCCATCATTAGGAAAATCCTGCCAAATCTGTCTGTAACTCCAATCTCCTTGCTTAGTAACTCTGTCAAAAAGAAGAGAGGCTAGTTTAAATGATGAGTTTCGGTCAACTTTTTCTTCAGCTCTTACTTGATCCTTTGGTATATTCAGAAGTATGATTGAGCTTTGTCACCACTAACTTCACTGCAAATTTGAAATAATGAACTCAGTATTAAAGCATTAATTCTGGTCTAACATACTTTCCTTGCCCTGTCCACTCCTGATGTTACATTAGACACCTCAGAATCATAAACACTCATATATGGCTGCTTATTCCACCAGCATAGGATGAATGATTTGCTCTCCAACTTCTCAATAAGGAAGTACAATTTGGAAGTAAAATGCCCATACCCAAAGGAGAGTTCATGTCTCTGGGGCAATGACTTGTTTCTCTTCTGGTGGACATGTGAGCCTGAGAAATGCGCAAATGACAGTGAGTGTGTCTGGACTTCAGCATCTACCTCTCTCTTTGCTCATGGGGCCCCAATACCCCAAACCTAGGGAATAAGCTTGGCTATAACTTTCAAAACTGTTTGTCAAGAGATGCTTTACTACCCCTGAGGAAATTGTTTTTGTTTTGTGTTTTTTCTTATGAACAGTGAAAATCAAGAAGTCGATCATGTTCCCTTTCTCATTTTCACTGCCAGTAGTCTCCAGGCCAAATTTCCAAATTGCTTCAGGTTCTTTGGACTATGTGGCTGGGTTCTATTTTGTCCCTAATTTTCCCAGTATTGATTCTATTTAAATAAATGTTTTCCATGTTCTTTGTTAAATATGTTTTTTTTTTATTGTATGCACTTTTGAGAGTACAAGCCTATGAAAAATGTCAGGGTAGAAACAAAGTTTCAAAGCCATTGCTCACAGAAAATTACCCTGGAAATCTTAAACCCTTAATCTTTGAACTGTGCTCTTAGGTAAGATTTGAGTGTAATTCTGAGGTGTGTGTGAATCCCCTGAGGAAGCAGATTTGGTTAGACCCACCTCTTCCTTTGAGCCTCAATTTCTGTGGCTGCTGAGTGGGTCAGATTCTCTAATCTCCATTAAAATCTACTGCCTTATAGCCTGTTTGCCCAGCTCTGCCTTCATCAGTCAGATACATCTAAGGCTTTTGTTGATAAATAAAGTATATTCCCCCAGATCAGTCATCGTCTGTGGGGATTTCGAAAAGTAAAAACCTTAAAAGTCTCTAACCAGAAATAACTGGGAGTGAAGTTGGTGGGGAAGGGAATGGGGGAGTTGGTCCCATTTGAATCCCCCTTGGGGTAACACTGACATTTTTTGGGCACTTTTGCTGACATAATCTCATTGTGAACCTTACGCGACCCTCTAAGCAGACAGAATAGGCACTTCTTTCTCCTATCACCTCATGGCATCATTACCCCATCACCACCTCTTCCTTATCACGTGAGCATCTTTAAGGATAAGGATCACAATTGCAAAGGGTCTTCCATGTAGTAAGTTCATGAACTATTAGTCCTTGTGCTCATCCCTTCGTTAAATCAGTAAACAAACAGGAGTGCCCCCTGTGGGCCAGGAGCTGTGCGTAAAAATGAACAGGCAGCTCACAGTCCGGTATGGAAGCCGAGGGAGTAAACTACCTGCAGTGCAGTGGGCAAGTGACATAACAGTGTCCTTGTGTGTCCTTAGGCTCCTCTTGGCCGTGGTAATTGTTCAGACGTTCCTTGTTTTTGATGGCCTTGACAGTTTTGAGGAATACTGGTCAGGCAGGTATATTGTAGCATATCCCTCGAATGGGATTTTTGTCTGCTATTTTTCTCAAGATTAGATTCGAGTTAAAGGTTTTGGGGAGGAAGACCACAGAGGTGAAGTGCCCTTCACATACCATGTCAAGGGTACATAGTTTCAAGATGATTGATCACTGTTGATCTTGACCTTAATCACCTGGCTGAGAGGGTGTTTGTCAGGTTTCTCCACTGACAAAAACAGTTTCTCTTTTTTCCCCTCTTTTCATACTGACCTATTTTCATAAGGCACTATTGGCACCCACACTTAGGGAGTAAGAGCAGAGTATCTAAGGAAATTACTTGGAATTATTCTGCACAGAAGATTTTTCTCTTCTCCTCCATTTATTTACTTAGTCAGTTGTTCATATCAGTATGGGTCCATGGATATTTGTTTTTGTATTTTGGGTTTTAATCCAATACTACTTTAATTTTGTTGCTCAAATTGTTAAAACTTTGGCCTTCGAGAGCTCTTTTGAGTGGGCTCCTGTGTCCCTTTGACATACACCCATTAGGGTGGGTTTTTTCTTTTGTTTTGGGTTTTTTATTTTTAGCAATTTCATATTTTCTGGCACTGCTAGATAGGTTCTTATAACATGGTTTCTAAACATCAAAGACCGACCAAATTGACAACATCTTCAAACACACCAGAGTCAGAGAATTTTAATATCAGAGAGGACTCCAGAGACTGTTAATCCAGCACCCTGATTTGACATAGGGGAAACCTGAGAGTAGGGGAAGCAGCATGCTTGAGGCCACATGGCTTTATAATAGCAGAATAACAGAGCCATTAAGAGGAAACCCTGCTTTCTCTTCCTTTGTTTTGTTTCCCACAATTGCAAGCATCCATTGTTGCCCATGTTGTGAAAGTCCAGTCCACAGGAGAAACTGTGCCTATAGCTGAATCTCTGCAGGCCATCAAATTACCACCGGTAAAGCTGCATGCTTAGTAGAGTAAAAAATGTGCTTATACTACCTTCAAATGTCCAGGGAAGATGGCACTCTTTTTATTTTCTACAACTTGATGTAAATTTCCTCACAATTTCTCACCCATCTGGGATGACAATAACTTAACACGAATTTAGCAATTAGCAGTATCTCAGTCTCTTTCCATTTAAACCAGGGATTCTTAACCTTTTTTGTTCCACGGACCCCTTTGCCAGTCAGGTGAAATGAATACTACTATAATTTGTTTATTGCATATATTCAAAAGTGAAGGAAATGCTAGATTTCAGTTAGAGGTCAGAGAAAATAAAGATAATAAGTTGATTTTTTTCAATTCAAGCTCATGAACCCCCTGAAATCTTTCCACAGACCCTTTGGGGTCCTAATTTAAACAATCTGTTTGGGGTAAATGCTCTAATTTCTTAATGTCCAGTACTCACCAACAAATCTGGTACCTGGAGACAAAATGGACAGCAGGGATTTGGAAATCACAGCTTAAAAGAAACAGAATAGAGCCAAGACAATTAAAGAAGGGAAGAATAGTCTTTTCAACAAATGGTTACTGGGATAACTGGATATCTATATTGAAAAACTATATATTTGGATCCTTACCTCACAAAATATATGTAAGTTAACTCAAAATGGATCATAAATGTAAAAGTTTAAACTATAAAACTCTCAGAAGAAAAGAGGAGTAAATTGTAATCGTGGAGTAGGCAATGGTTCCTCAGAGATGAAAAGCACAAGAAACAAAAGAAAAAATAAATAAACTGGACTTCATCACAATTTAAAAATTTTGTGCTTCAAAGAAAACTACCAAAAAAGTATAAAGACAACCCACAAAATAGAAGAAAATATTTGTAAATCATGTCTGATATATCTGATAGGATGCTTGACATCATTAGTCATCAGGAAAGTACAAATCATAACCTAAATGAGATACTACTTTGTACCCACTAGGATAACTAGACTCAAAAGTCAGTAAATAACAAGCGTTGGCAAAGATATGGAGGAACGGGAATCCTTATACACTGCTGGTGGGAATGTAAAAAGGTACAGCTGCTTTGGAAAACAGTTCTTCAAAAAGTTAGAGTTACCTATGACCTAGCAATTCTACTCCTAGGTATATACATAAGAGAAAACATATGTCCACCCAAAAACTTGTACACAAATGTTTATAGCAGCATTAATCATAATAGTCAAAAGATGGAAATAACCTATGGTAGGTTGACTTACGTACCCAAACTTAGTCATGTTCTTCATCTTACCCCACATGCCTGTGGTTGTGAACCGACAGGACCTGCTGAAGTTGTTATTTTTAGTTAGCTTAGTTTTTGTGCGGCAAATTGAACCGGGGGGGTCGTAATCTGTATCACCGGAAGCCTTATAAGGAGCACGTCACAGGGAAAAGGGAGAAGTCAGAGGGAACCTAGAATAGAAAGGCAAGGACATCGCCACATGACAGAAAAGCCAAGAAACCCCAGGGATTGTCTGCAGCTAGAACCAGACATTACCCATTGTCTGGACACAACCCAAATGTCCATCAATGGACAAAGGAAAAACAAAATGTGATATAGCCATAGAATGGAAGAGTATTTGTCCATAAAGAGGAATGAAGTAATGATACATGCCACAACTTGGATGAAACTTGAAAACATTATGCTACGTGAAAGAAGTCAGTCACAAAAGACAACATGATTCCATTCACATGAAAGTCCAGAAGAGGGAAACCTACAGAGACAGGAAGTAGATTAAGGCTGGGAGGGGCAAGGATGGTGCTATAGGAGGGTTAACAGCTAAAGGGCATGGGGTTTCTTTTTGAGATGATGAATATGTTCTAAAGTTGACTGTGGTGGTAGTTGCACATATCTATGAATATACTGAAAACAATTGAATTACACTCACTAAAAGGGTATGATATGCAAATTATATATTAATAAAGCTGTTTTTCTAAACAAGAACTATTACAACTCAATTATAAAAAGACCAATCACCCATTTTAAAATTGGGCAAAGGATCTGAATTGGACATTTCTCCAAAGATATACAAATGGCCAAAGCACAAGAAAATATGCTTGACATCATTAGCCACTAGATAAATGCAAACCGAAACCTCAATAAAATACCACTTCATACCCACTATGATGGCTAGAATCAAACAGACAGATAATAAGAAGGATTGGCAAGGATGCGGAGAAATAGGAACCCTCATACACTCTGGTGGGAATGTAAAACGGTGCAGCTGCTATAGGGCAGCTGCTATGGAAAACAATTTGGTAGTTCCTCAGAATGTTAAACACAGAGTTACCATATGATCCAGCAATTCCACTTCTAAGTACATACCCAAAAGAAAGGAAAACATGTTCACACAAAAACGTGTACATGAATTAGCATAGTAGCATTATTCTTAACAGCCAAAAAGTGGAAATAACCCAAATGTCCATCAACTGATGCATGGATAAGTAAAATATGATATATCCATTCAGTGGAATATTATTTAGCAATAAAAAGAAATGAAGTTCGAATACATGCTATGACATGGATGAACCTTGAAAACATTATGCTGAGAGTAGACAGTCACAGAAGACCACACATTGTATGATTCCATTTATATTAAATGTCCAGAATAAGGAAATCTACAGAAGCAAAAAGTAGTTTAGTGGTTGTTTAGGGCTGGGGAACTGGGAGTGGGAAAGAGATAGGGACATGGGATTTCTTTGGGGGGTAATGAAAATGTTCTAAAATTGATTGTGGTGGTATATGTACAACTCTGTGAATACACTAAAATCCATTAAATTGTACAATTTAAAAGTATGTATGTGAATTATCTTAATAAAGTTATTTTAAAAAGAAAGAAAAAAAGGTATAGAACAAGGAACTGAGAATATTTAAATTTGAGAGCCAAAGGTTCAGGCAAGACCCACAACTTCCCTCAAACATGTTAGCTGAGAAAGAGATCAGACTTACGTACGCGAGTTTGGAGCAACAGGGAGAAAGTCAGTGAGGCAGATTTTTTTATTAATATAAAAAGACTGAACAATTAGAGCTGCCAACAATTAATGAGCTGCTTTATATCATCATGAGTTTCCCATTATTGGAGGAATTCAAACAGCATGTCTAGGATAGGGAAATTCTTAAACCAGAACTCAAAGACTCAGAATTTCTTGTAGCTGCAATTGTGTGACCATTTTTGTAGTGAGAGAAAAATATATTTCTTTTAAATTCTCAAACTAACCTTCATTTGAAGTAAAGTTAAGTTTAATAGTCAATACCATTGTTATCTGCTGATTCATGGAAGTGTTTGTACATGGTACCAGCTTTTTTCAAATCACTTTTATACTGGGTCTCAAAGCACATGAGATTCTAATTCAATCCTCAATTCAATTTCAAATTGTCACACAATGAGTCAGGGTAGCAAAGAACATTCAAATCCATTAAAATGCTAAAAATAGAAATGCCACGGATCCATGGCAACTACCATAAATTCCCAGTGTCTTGGGCCACTCTACTCACTCTAGCCTGTGACTCTGCACTCCTTACTTTCTCCCCCTTGTTGGGGATCACATCATGCCCCCACAAGTCTTAATCCATATTCCTGTGGGTGCAAGCACATTTGTAAATAGGACCTTTGAAGATCCTATTTAGATGAGGCCAAACTGAATCAGGGTGGGCCTTAATCTATATGTCTGAAGTCCTTATAAGGCAGAGGAAATTCAGACTATGACAGTCAGTAGAAGCCAGAAGTGAGAAGAAGCCAGAGAATGAAGCACATTGCCATGTGGTGGAGGCAGAGCTGCAAGCCAAGGAGTCCCAAGAGTGTAGAAGCCAGCACCAGAACACTACAGATTCCAAAAGAAAGCATGGACAGTTGAGACCTTGATTTTGGATTTCTGGCCTCCCAGACCACGAGACAATAAATTCCTATTGCTTAGGCCAACCAGTGTGTGGTATTTCATAGCAGCCCTGGTAAACTAAGACAACCCTTCAGACCCAATTCAAGTCGCCTGAGATTAATATACAGAGTTGGAAAGTAAAACAATGAGGTCAATAACCCACTGCCTGTGAATTCCCCCAGAGCTACCCAAAGGGTACCAGGAATATGGCTGGGAAGGCTCAAATACTTAGAGCAGGAACCTTGACTCAGCAGCTTCCCCAGGGCCCCGTAGCCCACTGAGAATCCACTGCCTCCAGCAACTAGCGATTCATATGCATTCTTAAAATCACTTATGAGGAAGAAAAGCAATCTTTAACAGCCCTGGAAGAAAATGGCTGCATTAAGGACTCCTGTCTTCTGGAAGATTTAATTTAAAGTGGGTTTTCTTGACAAGGAATCGCCATACTCTGAAACTACTTGTGGACACCAGAATATTGGAGACACTTTTCAAGAAAGGCTATCTAAAGCTTTTGGTTTTGTTTTTATTTTTCACGACCTAGCGTGCCTGGCAGAATCTGAACTTGTCCTCGACTGTATTTCATCTAGGCAGAAGACATCATCTCTAATTCTAGACCTACACATTATGAGAAGTAAAGACATGAAGTGAAGGTTCTCAATATAAGCACTATCTACCAACACAGCAACTAATCACAATTCTAATCACCCAGTCCCAAACAGATATTTGTCTCAACTTGGGCCTTTTAAAAAATTTAAAATAAGCACCCTCCCCCCCCGCCAAAAAAAAAAGAAAAGAAAATCTGAGTATACACAGTTATTTGGTAACAGTCAATAAAACTTATATTATTACCAATGTCATAGAACACCAAGTCCTTAGAATTCCTAAAAACACTTAAGAAAGAGAAATGTCCTCTAACTCAGTGTGCCAGCCCTGGCCAAATATTTACACTAAGTATCATTTCTGTACAGAAAAACAAAAACAAACTAATCCTCCTCTTTAATAACTTTGTTTTGGTTCTGTACACCTGAGAATAAGTAATGTTGGCTCAAGGCAAAAATAAGCTAAGAAGGTCAAATAAGCTTAAGAAGAAAAAGAAAAAGTTGTTTGGAACTCACTTTTCATTTTGGAAAAATTGGTCTCCCAAGGAGGAGCAGTCCTGTTCTTCATAATAAATATGAGTTTGTAAATAATTCCTCCCACAAATACACACACATAATAGGGTGTACTTAGTCCTTTCTACCTGCTGTCCAACTGGAGTTTAGTGTGACTGCACTGCTAGAAAGACATTTTAAGTCTGTGCACTAAAAGCTTATCCCCACTAAAAGCATGGGTTGCATCAAGAAACAGTTGCACTGGAAAAAAAAGAGCCAAAGAAGTGGATTATTTTCAAAGTGCCTCCAGCATGGCTGGTGAGACCATGCCTACAACAGCTGAGACAGTTGGAAGAAGTTGTAGAACATTCCCTCCCAATGGGACCATGAAACGAAGACAGAATTCAAACAGCCACTCACTGAGTATCATTAAACTATTGCAGGAGCCCTGTGGGACCAACCAAAATCAGCATCTCCAGCCCAGTCCCTCCTGTGCCAGACACGTCTCCATGGATGTTCCACAGGCCCCTCAGATGCAACATAGTCAGACTTGATATGGACAAAACAGAAGTCCAAGTCCCTAGCACCACTCCCACAAGTCCAGTACCTCCTCTGGACTTCTCAATGCCTCCAATATTCATGCAGTCACTTGGCATAAATATTTGAAAGTCATCCGTGACAACCTATTCTCACCCATTCCCTTCAAACAATGGTTGTGGGCAAGGACTCCAGTTAAAAGGCTAAGATGTTGAAGTGAGACGGAGGAAGAGTAAGAGAATCAACAAGACTTGGCGATAAGTTTACTTTTTCCAGAAGAGCCCACTGCCTGTCTTGTGTTCTGTTCTGACCCTGTGTTTCTCTCTGCCTTACCTTGAGTTATTCACCTCCCTCTTCCTTTCCCTCCACTACCTTCTCCCTAATGCTTTGCAAGGGATATTGTTCCCATTTTTACAGAGAGAAATAAAGTCATGGGACCCTAAAGCTTTTTTTTTTTTCCCCTGACAAGTAACCTAACACAGGTAAGGTGAGAAAGCTTGACCTGGGCCAAATTCCTTGGGCAGTTCTACATGCAGGGGCCTGTGGGAGATGACATTTTATGCTTCAGCACAGTTGAGCATAACCCTGCCCTGGAGCACCAGGAAGGAAACTGCTTCAAAAAGGTCACTGGCCCTGGCCTGTCTGAGTCAGCCTGGGCCCTGGTCCGACTCATCCTCTCTTCAGATCCCGGTCCTCTGATTCAGCTTTCATGGACTCTGGATTCCCCACACTCCTGACTCTGGCCTGGTTTGCTGACTTACCTTGGCAGACCCCTTGATTTCTCTAGAAGGTGGCTGCCAGGAGACATTATTGAGGTCTTAGGAGAGTTTATTGAGACTGGGGCACCAGAGAGATGGCAGGTGGCTAAGCCCCTATTAAATCGCCATCTGATGGGCTGCGCTGCTGCATTAAAGAGAACAGAGTCATTCTAAACATGTTCACCTAAAAAGATGCTCCATATACATTGTGAGAAAGGAAAAATAAGTATTGCCACAAGTGAGATCCAAAATACATATGTAATCTTCTACTTTACACTCATACATTGTTTAAATTATTTTACAAGCTTTTCTATAATTTCTTTGTACTAAAGCTACTGTAAAGCAGAAAAGTTCCACAAAATTACAATTTGAATGTAAAAATCACTCTCAATAGTGAATAATACGATTCTTCACAAATCTTCAACCACTACTTTTAACATGCAAATACAACTGGATTTGTAAACCACCAAAAAGGATGCATTCCCATTTTATAGATGGTATAACTAAGGCTGGGAGGGGTTAAAAGACTCATCCAACTAATACAAATCTTTCTACTGCCTCAAGAAAAAGAAATCAACTATTTATATTTATCCCTCAGAC
Source organism: Cabassous unicinctus (assembly GCA_029593785.1). Lineage (NCBI taxonomy): Eukaryota > Metazoa > Chordata > Mammalia > Cingulata > Chlamyphoridae > Cabassous > Cabassous unicinctus. The sequence continues at coordinate 3,167 of JAQZBX010017752.1, read as the reverse complement.
TTATCCATATTTATTATTAAAAAAAAAACAAAACATTTCTAGCAAAATACACATTCTTTTCAAGCACCCATGGAACATGCACCAAGCTAAACCATATCCTGGACAAACCTCAATAAAGTTAAAAAGAATTAAAAACATACAGAATATGCTCTTTGATAACAATGGAATCAAACTAGAAACCAATAACAAAAAGTAACAGGAAAATCTCCAAACAGAAATTAAGCAACACATTTCTAAATAACCCATGGGTTGAAGAGGAAGCAAAGGAATTTAAAAAAAAATATGTTGAACTGAATGAAAATTTAAAAGCCACATATAAAACGTTGTGGAACACAGCTAACGCAGTGTTTAGAAGGACATGTGTAACACTAAATGCTTACAAATTAGAAAAGAGGAAAAGTCTGAGATCAATAATCTAAGCTCCCACCACAAGAACCTAGAAAAAGGAGCAAAAGAAACCCAAAGCAAGCAGAAGGAAGGAAATAATAAGGAAATCAGTGAAGCTGAAAGCAGAAACAGAGAAAAACCAATGAAACAAAAAAACTGATTCTTCTAAAAGATCAACAAAACTGATAAACCTCTGGCAATACTGACAAAAAAGAGAAGACACAAATGACCAGTGTCAAGAGTAGAACAGGGGATATCACTACAGATCCTGTAGACATCAAAAGGGAATACTATAGGGAGTGGGTATAGCTCAGTGGTTGAGCACCTGCTTCCCACGTATGAGGTCCTGGGTTCAATCCCTGGTACCACCTTAAAAAAAGGGTGGAGGCGGGGGAAGGAATACGACAAACATGTTCCACACCAATGCAAGGTGTTAATAATAGGATGCTATATGGGCGTCCTGTATTTTATACATGACTGTTTTGTAACTGCACAATTTCTCTAATAAAAGGAAAAAAGTAGGGGAAAAGGGAATATTACAAACAACTCTACACACATAAATTTGACAACTTAGATGAAATGGACCAATTCCTCAAAATACACAAACTACTACAACTCATGCAATATGAAATAGATCATTTGAATAGTCCGTAAGATATAAGGAAATTGAATTATGAATTCCTTAAAAACTTCCAAAAAAGAATTTCCAGACCTAGATAGTTTCATCGGGGGATTCTACCAAATGTTTAAACAACAATAAAAACCAATTCTATACCTCTCTCCCAGAAAACAGAAGAAAAGGAAACACTTTAATTGATTTTATGAGGTCTGTTTTATCTTGATACCAAAACAGAAGGAAGGAAGGGAAGGAGGGAGGGAGGGAGGAAGGGAAGAAGGAAAATATCCCACATGAGTAAAGAAAAATGACACAAAAACAAAATATTTAGCAAACAGAACTCAAGAATATATAACAAGAATTATATACTATGGCCAAGTGAAGTGTATTCTAGGTATGTAAGGCTGGTTCAATATTCAAAAGTCAGAGGAAAAATCACAGATACATAAAGTGATGGAAAAAAAGCACTTGACAAAATTCAACACCATTCAAGATAAAAAACTCTCAGAAAACTAGGAATATAGAGGAATGTTCTTAACTTGATAAAGAGCGTCTACAAAAGACATCATGACTGAATGCTTTATCCCTATGCGGGAATAAGGCAAGACTAGCTACTTTAATCTCTCTTATTCAACATAGTACTGGAAGTTCTAACCAGCATAAAAACTCAGGAAAATTGAAGAAAAAGGCATAACTGATCAGAAAGGAAGAAATAAATTTGCAGATGACATAACTGTCTACATAAAAAAATCCCAAGGAATCTACAAAAGAACAAACAAAAAACCCTCTTAACACTAGTAAGTGGGTTCAGCAAGGTCAGAGGATACAAGATAAACACAGGAAAAAGTGTATTTCTGTATTCTAGCAATGAACACATGGAAATTTAAAAATATATAATACCATTTATTGTAACACATGGATACAGAAATTAAAATATATATAATACCATTTATTATAACTTGAAAAAAAATTAGATACTTAGGTTTAAATGAGTAAAATATGTACAGGACTTGTATGCATAAAACTACAAAATGCTGATGAAAGAAATCAAAGAAGATCTAGATAAATGCAGATATATTGTGTCCATGGTTTGGAAGACTCAACATAATAAAGATGTCAATTCTCCCCATTTTGACATTAAGGTTTAATATGATTCCTACCAAAATCTCAAAGGATTTTTTTTGAAGACATAGACAAGATTATTCTAAAATTTATATGGAAAGATAAAGGAACTAGAGCAGCTAGCACAATTTTAAAAAGAATAAAGTGGATGAAGAGAAAAACAAAATCAAAACTCTCCAGCTATGTTCCCCTAGCTCTCCCCACGGCTCACCTACCCAGCTCCACCTACCTAAGCAGGCTGGGCACAGGCCCGCCCTTGGGATCGCTCCTCAGCAGCCTCCCTCTCCCCTAGAGCCAGCTGAGTGGCTCCCTTTTTCCCCAGTGCGAGCTGGGCACCCCTCCCTCCAGCCGCCCTCTCCTACTTCCCCTGTGACACCCTGGCTTCCCTTATGCCCAGCAAGCCTACCTACCTTCCCACAGTTTCTGAAGAAAGAGTGCAGCTGCCATTCCCTACTCCACCATCTTGGATCTCTCCTCACAATCTGCCCAACTCATTTTTGACAAAAGTACAAAAGTAATTTCACGGAGACAAAATAGCCATTTCAACAATTGGACATCCATAGGCAAAAAATTCATCTTGACCAAAACCTCATACCATATAAAATTTAACCCCAAATTGATCATAGACTTAAATGTAAAGCATAAAACTGTAAACTTTTAGAAAGAAAAACAAACAAGAAAATCTTTGGGAGCTAGGGCTAGGCAAAAATACCTAGACTTGACACCAAAAGCATACTCCATAAATAGAAAAAATGATAAATTGGACTTCAAAATTAAAAACTTTTGCTCTAGGGAAGCGGGTGTGGCTCAGTGGATAGAGCCCCCGTTTACCATATGGGAGGCCCCGGGTTTGCTTCCCGGCGCCTCCTTGTGAGGGCAGGCCGGCTCGCGCGGCGCCGTGGGCTGATGCGGCAAGACCTCACAGCAAGGGGGAGATAAGCAGACACAGAGAAGACACGCAGCGAGTGGACACAGCAGCACGGGCAGCAAGGGGGGGATAAATAAATAAAAAATAAATAAATCTTAAAAAAAAAAAAAAAAA
>JAQZBX010017751.1:17882-35380 GCA_029593785.1 Cabassous unicinctus | reverse complement strand
GGAAAATGTGTAATAGAACACAAGGGCAGAAGTATACAGCTCTACCATGGCCAATGCCTCTGCTTTTAAAAAATGTTATAATAGGTTTTGTTTAATGTCCTCTCCCTTTTCTCTATATTTTAAATGTAACAACATATTTCAGAATGGAAAACTTAAAAAACCAACAAAGTAATCTCTAAGCCTCCCAACAGTAATAGAAATGTCCAAAAGAATATATGTATGTAACATGTATCTATACATGTGTACATGTCTATACATGACATGTACATGTTTTTAAACAAAAATGGGATCATACTGTTTACACTGTAGTGTGCTCTTTTCACTGACCAGATCATTAGGTTCTGTCAGGATTAATAAATATAGATGTACCATATAATTTTTCATTGGTTGCGTAGAAGTCCATCAAATAGAGGATCCATAATTAACTCCACCAATCCCCCACTGTTAATATTTTGGTTTTATGGTTTTTTAATGTAGCAATAATCATTGTAACTAAATATTTACACATTCATCTTATTCTTTCCTTAAGATGACATCCTTGAAGTAGTATTCCAGTCGAAGCATGTACACATTTTTTAAGACTTTTTGATTCATAATCCCAGCTGCTCCCCAGAGGGTATCAAAAGATGATACTATCCTTTTAATCTTTTCTGGTTCAATGGTTGAAATATATAACTTATTTTTTATTTGACATGTGTTACAACTAAAAATCCAAACATTTAAAATTTGTTTGACTTTTGAGATTGCTATTTTATTCCTTTGGCTTCTATATATTATTATATTCATATATTTTATGTATTTAGTCACTAATATTCTATCACGTATGTTAGAAATATTTTCCCAATATGTCCTTTACCTTTCATTTTTTAATTTACTTTCTTTCTATATACAGGCTTTGGGTTTTTTAATATGATGAAATTGATCACTTGTTACCTTTATGGTTGCTGCTTTTGACATCATATTGATAAAATTTCTCTACTTTAAATTAGCATAAATATTTACATATGTTTTATTCTTGCACTTTAATCTGTGTTGAATCAATTTGGGGTTCAGTATGATTAAGGATGTAACTTTGTTCTTCCCAGCTGGCTAATCAGTTGTAAGGCATTATCAGGCCCACAGTTAAATGTGAAAATCTGTAATTATATTGTTTCTTTTTTTAATATTGTATATTTGTCTCTTTTTTCTTAAATCAGAGTTGTTAGATATTAGCCCATGTATTTTGGCTTTTTCTTTCCCAAGATTCAGCTCATATTTATTTCTCAATTTTATTATTTTTAAATCATTAATTTCTGGTCTTTATTAAATCTTTCCCTCTAGTTTCTTATATTTTAAAATGTTTTCTTTATAACTTCATGATTTGAATTCACCATTATTTTACTTTTATTCTTCCTGTTTAATAATTTTTAAAAAATCGTTTAGGCTACAAATACTCTCATTATAGCTTTGGGAAACCCCATATTTTTTGTATAGTATATTCTTACAGCTACTACTTACTAAATAATTTATAGAGCCATTTTATTTTCTTTTTGACAAAAGATTTTTAGAAAAAAAGTGGTTTACTTTGTATATAGTTGGGATTTAATTGAAATACATATTTTAAATTTCTTATTTACTACATTGTGACCAATTGTGCGACCTGTTGAATCTTTTTTTACATTTTGGAAAATTTACAGTTTTCTTTAAGGCAGCCCGTTCTCTAGTGTTTCATTAAAAAAAAAGGGGTGGTGGTGGTTGTATTAGTCATCCAAAGGGGTGCTGATGCAAAGTACCAGAAGTCTGTTGGCCTTTATAAAGGGCATTTATTTGGGGTAAGAGCTTACAGTCCCAAGGCACTAAAGAGTCCAACTCAAGATTGCTTTCTCACCAAAGTCACTTGCCATGTGTTGAAGCAAGATGGCGGGTGAACTCTGCCTGTGCTCTCCTCTGTAGGCTATTGGGCAAATGGCTCCTCTCTCCCTAGGGCTTTAGCTGTTTGAGCCTTCTCCTTTCTGTCACATGACAAAGTTCTCTCTCTGAGCTCTCTCTCTTCTCATATCTTCTTCTGTGTGTCTCCTTGAGTGAGTGTCCATTATATCAGCCCACCAAAGGGGCAGGGACTCGACTATAGTCATGCCCTATTGATGTGGCTGAATCAAAGCCCTAATCTTAACATAACTTAATCAAAGATTTCACAGCTGAATCTAATACAATCAAAGGGTATCATACTCAGAGGAATAGATTAGTTTACAAACATAACCTCTCTTTTGGGGATTCATGAATAATCTCAGACTGCCACAGGGGTAAAAGGTCAAGATTGGAATTCCAATTTACTTATGTCTCTCTCAAATATTTAAAGAAGTCTTATTAAAATCTATTGTAATCTCCTATTTTCTAGAATCTAGAAACACTTTCTTCTACCCTAATAGAACTCTGTCAGCCACACTGCCCTGTTCTCTTTATCTTGGTCCCTTTTACCTTCTTTCCTCATGTAATGTATAGTGGCATATTTCTGACACCTCAAGTCTCACCATGTCCTGTTCTCTGTGGAATACAGTTCTTTGGCTTTGATTTTCTCCCTTAAAATTTGTTCTTGAAGTTGTTATCCATCTCGAGAAAATAGTGGCAGGAAAGAAACGAAGTAGACAAGAGAGGAGAGGGAAGATTGTGTGACATCATCCACTGGTAATTTTTGTCATCCCTCCCAACCACCCAATACAGCAGTGACTACTACTTTCTTTGTTGGTAATCATATGCTATTCTTTTGATTGAAGTTTTACCTTAATGTATTTATGTGCCTATCTATACAATTTAAATGGACTTTTTCTACCCCATATGAAACAATTTACCTTTTAATAGAAGAGCTTAACCCACTAACATTTATTGTTATCATTTACATATTTCAACTTAAGTCTGCCTTATTCTTTTGTGATTCCTGATTTTTATACTTCCTTGAGTTTCTCTCATTTTCAGTTGTTTTTCAAATAAAGAGTACATTTTTTATTTGTACTCTTTTTATTTTTTATTATCCTTAATACATATTTCATTTTAAATTCCAATAACTATTACCATTAAGGTGTTCAACAGCATTACTTGTTTCAAAAGAATGAGCACAGTTTAAACCTTGTCAACAGACAACCTGTGTGGATTTCTTTTGACTCTATCTTTAACCACCGCTAATGGTTGATACCTATTCTCTCTTTTTTTTTTTAAAGATTTATTTATTTATTTATTTATCCCTCCCTTGCTGCTTGTGTTTGCTGTGTCCATTTGCTGTGTGTGTGTTTTTTTTTTCTGTGTCTGCTTATCTCCCCCTTGCTGTGAGGTCTTGCTGCATCAGCCCACCGCGCCGCGCGGGCCGGCCTGCCCTCACAAGGAGGCCCCGGGAAGCGAACCCAGGCCTCCCGTATGGTAAACAGGAGCTCTATTGATTGAGCCACACCCGCTTCCCGATACCTATTCTCAGTTCTCTGCTTGGTAGGTGGATTGATGTCCACAGCTTTCAATCCAGTTTCCAATATTTAGAGGGCATTCTTTCCTATCTGCTTCCATAATACTCTGGGCCAATGCACTATGGAAAGGCCACAGCTCCAAGAGTGCATTACTCCCAAGGTTTTCCCCCTCTTCACTCCAGCCATACCTATTTCTGTCATCTCCCAGAATGACATGAACTATGGACTTTCTGGTTTCTTGTTTTCTCATATGGTGGAGGAAGGGATTGGTTGGGAAGACAGTTCTGGCTGATTCTTGAGTCAACAGTCATAAGGAAAAAGGAAGGTGAACCTAAGGTGGGTTTGCCCAGAAAGTAAGATCGCTGAAGCTGGTGTGGCCCTTTAGAGATGTCCAGAGTCAAGCAATGGTTGTGGACCACCCTGGGAAGGGAGCATGACCTTGGTTAAGGCATGTCTCTTCAGCTGAGAGGCAGTCCCTGAAAGAATTCAGCTGAGGGCTACATTCTGGCAGAAGTCCCAGCAGCTGGGGAATGGTTGCTTCAGTCCTGCAGGGGGATCTGAACAGCACACTTCAGTATTCACCTCTAAGTCATATCATTATGTAATTTTTGCATATTTTCTTTCTCCGTACTGGACTGTAAGCTTCACAAAAGCAGAAAGTATGTCTGTCTCATTCAATGTACATCCCCAGTTCCTAGCACGATTTCTAATAGGCTCCTAATAAACAGTGGAATGGGTGGATAAATGAATGAGTGAATGGTGAGAGGGCAGAGGATGAGAGGAGAAAGAAAACTGTAAAGAGGAGAGGAATCTCACATCTCACATCAGAAAGATGTTATTAAAAGGAAGAAAACTATTAAAGGATCCTCAAACCCACAAAAATGACAAATTATGGATGTAGAATAATTCCCTGCATTCTCTTTGAGGAATACAGCTGTGATTTAGGGGAGGAATATTTATGACCTCAAATCCAAAGAGGGACATAAAATATAGTTGCTTGGTGCAGTGATTCCCATCCTCCTGAGGGATGCAACATACTATCATGATTTTTCAACATATCTCCCATCTAACTGAACCCCTACAATGTTGGGTGTGTGCATGTAGGTGGCTATTATAGTGAATTAAAATAAATTCATTTTATATACATATATATATATACACACACATACATGTATATGCTATTGAGATATCTGGAAATGCCTTGAAGTCTCTAGAATTTCAGGCTGTGGGAGACTGTCCTAGAATGTTAATCAGACAAGCCCATGGAGAAGGACCTATCTGGCTGAACTTTTATCCAATAAACAGAGTTGCCCCCTCTACCTGTGAGAAACTCTGGTATATCCAGCTGGCATTGAGACCTAGTTCCAGAGACATTTGTCTCTTTATCTATTCCTAGGCCTAGCCCTTTTCTCTCCAAAGACTAACTCATTGAGCAAAGCAAAAAGAGGCCATAAAACTGATAAAGATGGCAAAAGCTCAGGGAGATTCCCACCATGGTTGAAGGATGCTCAGAGCAAGCTCTCGGCAGCTTGCACATGCTCTGCCAGCTCGGTGACCTGAGCTGTGAAATGCAGCATCCCACTCTGACCTTCAGCAGCAGCAGAATCGTTCTGTGTCCTCCCCCACAGAGCGAAATGGATGCAACTGCTTTTCTTACCTTGAAATGCCCTCATCACAGACTATTTTTCAAGCACTGTCCTTCCCTGGTCCATGTTAAAATGCCAAGTCCACAGATGTCCATTTCAAAGAGACCATTTCTGCCTCACACTGCCCTGGGCCCCTGCCCTTCTAGAAGGAAAGACACCATTGTGTTTTGAATCTCTAAGTTAGTGTAATATTTAATCCTCACACAGTCTTATGGGTACATATATTTATCTCCATTTTACACAGAAGGAAGCTAAAGTAAAGAAAGGGTCAGTGGCTTACCCAAGGTTCCTGGTCAATCAGTGGCAAAGCTGGGTTTTTGTTGTTGTTGTTGTTTTGCTATGTTATTTATTCAGCTACTCTTTACTGGGCACCCACTTTGTATCAGATCAGTCTGATAGCCTCCTTGGAACGGCCTTCAGCAACTACACCACCACCTGCCTCCGTGTGCAGATATTGGCAGCTGGGCACCTCCAGCCTAAGACTTTGAATGTTGGCCCATAATATCCCCTGGAATTTCTTGTGAGTAGCCTTTGCCTGGGCAATGAAAGCTTCTCAGGACTCTACCACCCTCTGACTCTCCAAGCCTCTTGGGAATAATAATCATAATAATAGCTAATACACATTGATCATTTAGCCTTCCGTAATTCTCAGGACAACCTTATGAGGTTTGAACTATTATTACCTGCTCTTGAGAAATGAAGAGAATGGTCATTATTTAAAAAAAAAAAAATCACCAAAAAACAGAAAAGTCCCAAGTGTTAGAGAGGATGTGGAAAAATAGGTACACTAGGAACCCTTATTCACTGCTGGTGGGAATGTAATATGGTGCAGCCGTTGTGGAAGACAGTTTGACAGTTTCTCAGAAAGGTAAGTATGGAATCGCCATATGATCCGGCAATCCCACTTCTAGGTATATACACTAAAGAATTGAAAGCCAGGGAGTCAAACAGGTTTGCACACCAATATTCATAGTGGCATTATTCACAATTGCCAAAATATGGAAAAAACCCAAGTGTTTATCAACTGATAAATGGATAAACAAAAATGTAGCATATACATATGATGGAATATTATTCAGCTGTAAGAAGGAATGAAGTCCTGATGCATGTAACAACATGGATGAACCTTGAGGACATTATGTTGAGTGAAATAAGCCAGACACAAAAGGACAAATATTGTGTGATCTCACTAATATGAACTAATTATAATAGGGAAACTCGGCAAGTTAAAATCTAGAGTATAGATTACCAGGAGATAGAATAAGGGTAGAGAATAGGGAGCTGATGCTTAATTTGTGCAAAATTTTTAATTGGGTTGATTGTGAATGTTTGAAAACGGATCAAGGTGTTGCTATCAAATTATTGTGAGTGTAATTAACAGCCCTTAATTAGTGTGTATAATTGTGGTTGTAATGGGCCATTTAGAGTCATGTATGTCACTAGAAGGAAAGCTAGAGTATGAAACATGGGATAGTATAACATAGTGAACCTTGTGGACAATGACTGTGGTTAATAGTACAAATATAAGAATGTTCTTTCATGAACTAGAACAAATGTATGACAGTATTACAAGGTGAAAATAACAGTGTGGTATATGGGAAAAATACACCTAAGGCAAACTGTGGACTATATATTTGAATATTCTTTCATCAGTTGAAACAAAGATACCACATCAACGTTAAGTGTCAATAATTGAGGGTTATATAGGGTATGGGGTTTTTCTTTTTGGAGCAATGAAAATGTTCTAAAATTGATTCTGATGATGAATGCACAGCTCTGTAATTATACTGAGAGCCAATTCTTGTACACTTTGGATGGATTCTATGGTATGTAACTATATCTCAATAAAACCAGATGCCCTTGTAGAGTGCACAGCCTGCCCAACCATCCACAGCAGCCCCTCCTGGGTTTTCTCTCTCAGGCGGCCTGTACAGCAAGTAAAAATACACAGTCCTCCACATATGGATTTATTCGTATTAACTGTATCAGTAAGGAGGTGGAGCTACGCCACGTTAAATATTTACAGTTATCAGAGACAAGACAGCACACAGCACTGAACCAAGATAAGAATACAGTTTTAAAATATTTACAATGGCCACATCTTGCTCCTTCTGGTTCTTCTCTTTGGCTGGGCATTTTAGATCTCTGATCTCTTTATTGTATTTTCTTTCCAGGTCTCCTATAGTTTAGAAAATGTCTGATAGAACCTCATGGTGAAATCTGAAGAGGAGATATTTGGGGAATTTATATTCATGTGCTTCTCACTGTTTAAGCTGATGCTTGCATCTCCTATACAAGACTGAAGCAAGTTTGTGGGCGGTTCTATCTACGGTCCTTCCTGGAACAGGTTCAGTTGAAGGAAATGGCATGTACTAAACCTGTGTATAACCATGAGAACCGCTTTGCATTGGTTTTCTGACTATTTAAAGTTATTTTTGACACCAGGGTTAACATGCCCTAGGAATAGACTAGTTTATGATTCCTTTCATTAATTCAACTCTAAAACGTTACACATTATTACACTCTGAAGGACCCTTCATGGTAGAAACAGCCAATGATCAGAAACAATGGGATTTCAACCTGCAGGTTCTACATTAGCAACACCAAGAAGAGAAAAGTGATGAAAAAACAAAGAAAGGAGAGGAATTGAGCCCTTTGTTTGGTTGTCAGAGAATGCAAAAGAAGCTTCAACTGTGAAATACTTGGCATTTCACAGTACCTCCAGCATTTGGGATGGGGTTCTAGAGAATTGTCAGGGGATCGCAGACATATTATTTGACAGATGCCATATTTGACCTTGAAGCAGCGTCCTAGGATCTCCTGATGCCCTTGCTGCCTGGCGGCATGTGTCCCAGGCCTCAGAAGGCCTGGACTCCAAGTATGAAGCTGTGCACGTTTCTGGTGTGTATTTATATCGAGGCGGGTATGTTGCCAAGGAGCTCTGAGAGAAAGCAGAACGGAGATAACTTCTAATCCACCTTTCTGTGATAATGTGGCGCAAAGTGAAGAGATGCAGGGCTCCATCCTCTGGGCTGGCATTGCCCTGGGAGGGGTGGGACCACGGATGTTTTAGTAACCCCAGCAGGCACTGGGGTGAGCTTTTGCATTGGAAAATGCTCATGACCACACACATCAGGATGCAACTAAACTCTATGCAGCAAATAGAGGAGACCAGAAAGGAAGAAGGGAAGAACCAAAGCAAAGTGTAATTTGTAGACAAGGCAATTTGAGTGACCATTCAGAGATTTGGAGAGCTAGAGAATTAGAATCTGGAAATGTTGGAACCAGAAGGGAACCAAGAGGGCACTGGGACTAGAAAGAGAGAGTCCCTTGTCTGAGATCACAGGGGGAACTGTTGACAGAGGGGCTGTAGGGCCCAGAGCTCTTTGCCCCACACCCACAGATTCAGTGGGCTCCTAAACAGCAGGGAGGCCCATGCCCCACCATCCCAAAGCTGACACAGCAGGCCTGTTGTCCTGAGGATTCTCTCCCAGTGGGCATCAGTGAATTGGAAGAAGAGTCCAGAGCTCTGCATAGAGATGAAGTCTGAAAGGCAGGGGAGGGGGCAGTCCATCCAATGCATGTAGGTTGTTATTAAGATGGATTGTGATGAAGTGGACACAGTAACGTATCTGGTACCAGCCAGAACTGGTCTCACATCCTTGGCCTATCCTTGCATGAACGTGGGCCACTCATTTACGTTTTGGAGGCCTCAGTGTTCTCATTTTTAAAATGGGGATATGGATACTTTCGCAGACTTCTTAAGAGGCTCACATAAGAAAACAGACATGAAAACTCCTTGTGATCAAAAATGGGCTTTACATCCAAGAGTTCTGATTCTGGAGGAATTGGCCTTCAGTGATGCTTCCACTAATGAGTGTCATGCATTAATAGCTGGTCATTTTCCATTCTCACCATCCCTATCCTTTTCTACTTCCCCCAGGTGATTTCTCTGACTCAATCATAGCCTGAGGCAGGGAAGAGAGTCATGGGCTGCAGATTTATTACAATAGAATTGACTCATGAGAATAGATGCACCTGTGCTTCTTCCATGGGTGCTGGCACAGGTGCCCATATGAAGTGCCTCCAGGCAGAACCTCCAGAATAGGTCTTCCTGTTTGGAACCAAAACAGACCACCCTCCAAGAAGAGTAGGGGAGGTCTCAGACCTTTGCCTTGAATTTCTAGTGTCTTTATCACTTCTGGGTACAAAAATTCCCTGAGACAGAAAGGTCTTTTTCACAAGGAGTTTTAATAAACATCAGTGGAATAGGAGGGAAAAAAAGATTCATAACATGAAAGTTATGTTTGAAAAACATAAAACATAAAAAAGTAGCATCTGGCCCTGGAACTGAGTTCAGAATCCCAGCATCTAGACTTGTCTCTCTCAGTAGCACTGGGGGTCCTGGTGGACTTGGAAGGCACTGGGTTGGGTTAATAACCCAATTAGCCCAGGCCCAACAATCCAAAATGATCCTCCACAGACTCTGAAGAGGTTTTGTATTTTGTTTAGTGTGGAGGATATTCTCTGCTAGTTCTGGCCATGCCATGCCCTGAGGTGTTTTGGGTTCTGGAATCTCTAGGATTCCTCTAGGTCATCTGGCTGATGGCCAAGATGGGCAATGGCAGCAGCAATATAGTGCCCTTGGTCTGTGGACATCAGCAGAACCTTCCCATGAACAGGCAGACCGTAGAGTCCATCTGTAGGGGCCCCCAAGTGGCCCAAGACCCTAAGGAGCTGACCTTGGGCTATGGGTCAAGGGCCTTGTGGGCAATGGGAGTTGAAACTTGGCCATCAGGTATACATCAGATGAAAGGAACTCTTGTTCTCCTTCACCACCATTTAGGGAGAATGTCTTCCCACATGTAGCCCCTTGTCTAAACACTCCTATCCTCAAGCCCCATCAAGTTCCACCTTTCCCATGAATCCATTACAGCCAATAAATATTTCATGAGTGCCTACTGTGTGCCCACAAGGTTTTTTTTACTTATGTTGACCTGTTCTGAAGGTGAGTGGAGACCATGGTTTGAGTTGGTTTCCATAGTCAAGGGAAGTACATGCAGGGCAGCAAAGCCATAGTACCTAGGAGGATTAGGAACAGGAGTTCAAGAAGTGATTGGAGGACAGGGTATGGGAGGCCGCCATTCCCCCACTGCCTAGAGAAGGACTGGTAAGACAAGGCACGTTGAGGCATCAGGACCACAGCCAGGGTCTAGTGCAGGATTACCTCATCTGTGGGAGATTAGAATATTGGGCAAGAAGCCAGAGCAGGAGGAGCCCTATCATATCTATGGTCCATCTTTGGGGAGCTCTAAGAAGATGCAATGGTAAACTAGATGCTCAGAGTTCTTCCCAGACACCAGAGATCCAGGCCTAGGGTAGAAGGACCAGGCTCCACTGGGAATGGTCCTGAAGCAGGGCACAGCTGGGTCTACAAGTGGAAGCATCGGGGCCTTCAGCCACAAGGGCAGTATCTGAGTCCCTTCTCTTGGCCTTTGTAAACTCCATCCTCTTTCCAGGTACAGCTCAAGATCACCCCCTATAAACAAAGTTTCCTTAGTCTCGCCAAACCACCTAGTTCTCTTGATTTCCTAAAGAGGTTTCCCTCTATCCCATTCATTTTGGTCCATAAGAATATCCTGCTTTATTTCTTCTGTCTGCCCGTTTGGGCTGAAGCTGCTCATTGGTGGGCCAGCATCCCCTCCCAGATCATGTTATTGGTGACAAACACAGACAGCTGCTGACTACTATACTCATTGTAAACACATGTTGCACCTCACACTTCACTCCAAAGTTACTCCATATGAAGTAAAGTTCTACCCAGCTCCTCACTGCCACTGACAAAACAATATGGGCACCTTGGGGCCTAGTTGACTTCATACTCCAGCTCAACAGGGGCTGTCCAACTAGGAGGCCCATGGGCCCATCAGCCAGGAACTGTGCTGGTCTGGGCTGTTACAGGCAGGAGACCGGTAGGGGCCTTGCTCCTTTATTTGAGAAGATACTTCCGAATTGACTCATTTTAAGAAATAAAGTTTGCCTAATGACTTTTAGAAAGTCAAAAGGAATGGGACAGAATTGAGAAGGGCAATGGAAAAGGAGATTCTTCTTGGTAATATTGCTTATGATTGACATTTGCCTTTCCTCTGGATTCGTTCTTGACTTTGCATTTGTCCACAGAGTGACACTGTCAACCAAACATTGTCACCTGCTGGGCAACTCACTCAGGGCTCCTTGGCTCTGTCTGCAAAATCTCTCTCCCCCATCCTTGTCTCCCATCCCCCTTCTCCAAGCTCAGAGCCTTTGTTGACGTTGACAGCTCATCTCTGGGTCATCATTCATCCTGCCCATGGCAAACTTTGGAGAAAATAAAAAACCCTGCTCCCCTAATCTCATTAGAAGGGCTGCAAATTGAATTTAGCCCCTCTCAGTGTCCCCTCAGCTGGCTGTCATTAGGAGCAGAGGCTGGACCTTGGCTGGGACCCAAAGACCAGCTAACTGAATTTGAGATGCTGTGGTCTTGACAGGCCAAGGGAGGTAATTGAAGAGCCGTGGGGCTCCTGGTAACATTGCAGGATGGTATTACACTGGGGATCCAGAGCCCCCATCTGCATTGGTGTCGGGAGCACTAAAGAGTCACTCACTGGGCTTCCAGGGGTCGGGTTATTGATAAAGAGATCATTCCCAGTGGAAGGTGGGGGAGCAATAGCGAGGCTGCATTCGGTTATGATGCAAAGTGGGTGTCCGAGGTGAGGGGGTAGCGAGACTGAAGCGAGTGAGTGTCAGCAAATCACCCAAGTTAGAAATAAATTTGCAGCTATGTTGTCTAGTGGAAAGAAAAGACTGGTGAGATTTAGAGATGAACCATGGTATATAAGGGACAGAAATACAGAGTTCTGAATCATGGGTGTTATTTTTATGTGTGCACAAATTTTAATTTTTAATTCCTGCATCATTTTAGCTTGATTTTTTTTTTTCACCTCAACACTAAGCTCCAAGCATTGGGGCCTTTTTCTGTGATTGAAAAATCATACTTTTATGAAAAAGAAGCATGTATAAAAAGGCTGCATCCATGTAATCAAATATTTCACAGAGGAAGGGACTTGATGCTAGTTTATGTGGAGGACAGAGACTGCTTTGGATTTCTGAGGCTTCTGTAGTTCCAAGGTCCTTTGTAACTATCTCAATAAGGCTGAAAATTCCATGAAATCCTCTTTTAGAGAGAAGGAAACTGGTATTTATTAACCAGGCATGGTGTATAATAATATGATGGTATTATACATCTTCTTAGTCTTCGCAATAGAACAAGGTGTGTATTACTATTATTAGTAGCCTCACTGTCTTTGTTTCCCAGCTGCTAAAAGAAATACCATACAATGAGCTGCTTAACAACAGGCATTTATTGGCTTGTGGATTGAAGGCTAGAAGGCTTGCTTCTTCCAGGGATGGTTATCTTCTGGCAGGCCAGTGATACTTGGGGTATTATGGCTTTTCTGTCACCTGGCAATGCACATGGTGGCATATTCTCCTTCTCTTCTGAGTTCCATTGACTTCCAGCTTCTGGCTGCTTCCTGTGGCTTCTCCTTCTTTGCCCAATTTTCTTTTCTTATAAGGTCTTAATCCACACTGAATTAAGGCCCACCCTCATTCCATTTGGGTACACCCTAACTAATGACAGCTTCAAAGGTCCAAAAGGGTTCACACCCCTGGACCAGGGGTTGGGACCTGAACATGCCTGAACATGTGGGGGACATGATTCCATCCCCATCACCCACTTTATTGATGATGAGAGCCGGTCTCTTGCCCAAGGGCATAGGGCTAGTAAGTTTTGGGGTTTAGATTTGAACCTAGGATTGAAACTAGGATTGCCTGACTCCACCACTGCCTAAAGCCTACCTGGCTTAAGATAATGGTGGTTCTTTCACCTTGTGTCATTTCCCCCAAATCTCCACCATGATGATGTGTCTTACTTATAGGCAGTGTGGTTGGGAACCCAGGCCGTGGGGGCAGAATTGGGACACATTTCCAAATCCTTCTGTGCCCTTCCTGGATAATAGTAGGACTTGCCTCATAGCTTTACTGTAAGGATTAAGTGAGTTAATACATATCCAGAGTGCATTGCATGGTGTCTGACACATTGCAAGCACTTGCTACATGAGATTAATTATAATTATTATGGTAGCGCAATGAAGAATATCTATCCATGTGCATACCTAATTGCCTAAATTTGAGAGGTCAACACCAAAAGGTTAAGTCACAACATCATCAGGTCCCTGTTTCTCTCACCTGACATTCGGGTCAGGACACTTCATGCTTACATTTATGGAACTTACTCATAGATGCAATTTCTAGTGAAAAGTAAAAGATGAACTTCAGGCTTTTCCTATGTGGATTATACTCGTGTTTTTTTCCTCCAGCCTGCATTCCGTAATTTGGTCCAGGTAAGAGTTGTAGCTGCAGCCCTTCTCATACGTATTATTATCAGGTGCTCACAAAGCACCAGGGATTTTACAGGTTTTACCTCATTTAATGCCCACTTTTACTTATTTTCTTGTAGACAGGTGTCATTCCCTTTTTTTTAGATGAGAAAATTACATGTAATTAATGTTTCCACACTTCATCCTGCCTACAGCATTCATAGCAGCCTTAGGTTATATAAAAAATGGCACAGACTATTAAAGTATGGATTTAGCTACATTTGATGAAAATGATGTAGATAACTAAAGACCTCCCTGTCTGTCACTGTACGTCCCAGTGGTGGTCAGGTTTCAGTTTCAGTGAGCATTTATTGAACACTTGCTTTGTACCCAGGTCAGGCATGATGAACGTTTCCATATCCTCTCATTTAAACTACCCATCAGTTCTATGAAAGAGACCTGTATGATCCTTACTTTGCAGATGGAAAGGCAGTTTCAAAAAAGTTGAGTTTTCTAGGATTACACAATTACTATGTGGCAGATCTGGGATTTGAACCAGGCCTCACTGGCTAACTCCTCCAGGAAGCTTTCATACAATATGGCCTGAGCAATCTGAAGACCGTCTCTCTTGACCCCTCTGGGAAGCCACTTCCACTTCCAATAGGTCGAAGTTGGCACAAGGAATGAAACCTAAGCTTGGCTTTAGTGAAATTTCTTTATTTGTGGCTGAAGAACGGAGCCACAGAGATCACACAAGCAATTTGTCCTGGGTGAGTCAGGATTATGTTCAAATTCTTCATCTAGTCCTCTTGCATGGCCCCCTCACCTCGAAGTGCCAGCCCCCCACAAACTTGTTCCTTAGGGGCCTGATCAGCTTGGGATTTTTGGCAGCCTGAAGTTGTCAAGTCAATTTCTCCTGTGCAGAAAGAGCTCCCTTTAGTGCTTGTTCTTTCTCTTAATCAGGTCCTGGAAAAGTTTATGGGTGGATTCACACTCCAGAGGGGTTTCAAGACTGTGACTCACAGCCTGATAGAGATTAGGGAGTTACCCATATTTCGGGAGCTGAAATGTCTGAGAAAAGGAATTGACAAAGCTAACAGGTAACCCCATGTCTCCCTGGATAGCTTCCAAAAGCCTGGATGCCACCTTACAGTTGACCCAGGTACTTACAAATCAGCTTCCCCTTGATTTGACTTTTCTGAGAAAACTATGAAGACTTAACTCCTTGAGTTAAAAAATTATTGAGAATTCTCAGAGGGGGGCAGTCCAGCTGCTATGTCCCCAAACCAATATAACTATGAACCCAGGTTACGGCTATTTTCCATATGGTTGATAATTAAAACTGTTCAAGTGAGAAGGGACTTTTGAAAATGTAGCCCTACCCCTCACTTCATAGAAGGGAGGGGAAAGACAGGCAGCAAGTCCGTGGCAAAGCTAAGACCATACATACAGTAGAGCATAGCAATTATGGGCTCAAGAGTCAAACTGCCTGGGTCCAAATCCTAGTCCTGCCACTTTCTAGCTGTGCCATACTAGTCAAGGTAGTTCATCTCCCCTGGACCTTGGTGTCCCTATCTATATTTGGGAATGGATTAGAGATGGCTGAAATGCTTTGATACTTTTCCTATCAAAAGGTACCATCTCTTTCCCCTCCCCTGAAATCTGAGCAGGTATATGACTGCTTTGACCAATAATTTCTGGTAAAGTCTTGCTGTGCCAGTTCCAGGCCTAGTCTTTAAGGAGACTGTCAGCTTCCGCCTTTGCTCTCTTGGAGCCCTGAACTGCCACAAAAGAGGTCTGAGTCCCCTGAGGCCGCCATGCTGTGAGGAAGCCCAAGCTGGCCATTTAGAGAGTTTTGGGGGAGAGAGAGGCCCAGTCAGAGTCCAGTTGTACAAGCCCCCAACCCTCTGAGTCATCCCAACTGAGGGCCCAGATAATTTGGAGCAGAGATGAGCCATCACTGTTGTGCCTTGTGCAAATTCCTAACCCATGGAATATTAGATTTAATAACAGTAAATTGTTGTTTTGAGCCACATAGTAGTTAGTTACACAGCAATAGATAACCAGAACAGTGCCTCTCAGAAATTAAACGAGTTGATATACCTGAAAGATGCTTAGGACAGTGCCTGGTATGGTCTGTATCCAATAAATAATATATTAGCTCAGCAAACATTTATTAAATATCAAGTTGTTTTCCACCCTGTAGTAGCTGGGAAGGACACAGTGGTGAATGTGACCCCGGCCCGACCCTTGTGGAAATTGAATAACTAGAACATGGTCATACACATACTGTTGCGTGAGGAATATATCCACCCCCCCCCACTTCAAACCCACATGTCGTTTCTCTGTGTCTGGGAGAAGTAGAAGTCTCTAGCTTCTTACTGCCCTGGAACGTGGAAAGACTGCAGGTCTCTGGGCAGGCCTGGAGGGGTTAAGCCCATGCATGTTGTCCCATCACTCCTGATGAAAATTCAGCTGCTATCGATTCAGGCAAGCACGGATGCCCTTCCCAGGTCAGAAGAGAAACCCAAACCATTGTTGAGTAAATACAGTATTCCGCTCACTACATCAATTACGATGACCCCAGGGGCTCTTGGAGTTCCCTGCTCCCCCATTTGCAATGACAGCTGCCATGCTAATGAATCCACAGTGACATGATAATTAAACCATTACACAAAGTGGGGTTTCCCAGGCGCCTGCCGCTTTAGCAGAGGAGCTGGGGGTGGCCACTGGCTGGATGAGCATGGGGGTTGTTCCAGGGCCACGGCATGACATGCAGTCTCAGGTTCATTCCCAGATTCGCCACCACCCCCCACCCCACCACCCCCTGCCAGGGCAACTGGGCTGGAGGGCGCTGCAGCTGCTACCTCCGTGCTGGCTGCTGAGGTGAGGCAGGCAGTGTCCATGAGGGCTGCTGCCCTACTGCTGTTGTCCACTAGCTTTCTCTTGATCCTTGGAAATCCTTAACTGGATGCAGCCTGAAAGGATCCCCTCCCCACCTTTTTTGGAGGGAGTAGAGTACCAAGTCAGCTCCCAACTGGTCTAGACCTTCCTCTCTAGAAGGCTTTGAGACATCCAAGGAAGTGTTCAGCCAATGGGGATGGCAAAAGCCAAGGAGCCTTCCCTTCCTGGCACTGAGGAAAGAGGTGTCTCCACGAGGTTCCTTCCTCCTCATGAACCCTGGGAAAATGACTTTTTCTTTAAGGAGATGATCACAAACTGCAGAAAACTCTGCCTTCTTGGTACAACCTCACAGTTTACCATAAATCATATAGAAACTCCACTCAATCACGATCCCCTTTACAAAAGCACAGATTTGGAAATCAGGCAGACTGGTTTCATTCGATTCTGCAACTTATTAACTGTGTGATCTTGGGCAAATCAAATGGCCTTTTTGAGCCTTCATTTCCTCAGCTATAAAATGGGCTCATAACAACTGCCTTGTCCAACTGTGCTTGGGATTAAACAAGGCAGTTCGTGTAAAAAAGCTTAAGACAGCATTTTACATAAATAAGAAATGACAGAACCTTACTGACCATGGTAAATTTCTCCACAGAGATGACTTCTATCCACAGAAACAATCAGGTTGATTGAATGGGAGTCTAAAAAGCATAGCTAAGACACCTCTGGACAAAATGAGTATTGCCCTGGGTGACCCCTTGCAGAGACTGTGTAGAATTTGCTCAATATAAACAGGGTATAAAGAGGAACAGAAAAGTACCTATTAGGGAAGCAGATGTGGCTCAAGTGGTTGGGCATCCATCTACCATATGGGAGGACCCAGGTTCCATCCCTGGGACCTCCTGGTAAATAAGGCAAACAGGCGAGCCAGGCCCACACGGTGAGCCAAGCCAGTGCAGACACGTGGGGACCCATGCAGCAAGATGATGACACAACAAAAAAGAGACACAGGGGAGAGTCAAGGCAAGAAGCACCAGAAACCAGGAACTGGAGTGGCACAAGTGACAGGGTGCCTCTCTCCCACATCGGGGGTCCCTAGGATC